>JAVSBS010024459.1:41425-60842 GCA_033124195.1 Coracias cyanogaster | reverse complement strand
CTAAGTAACCAACACATAAATAGGTAATAGTTTAACTCTTCTTTTTTTCAGGTAAGTAGGAAGTTAATTCAGAAAGGGTTCACATGTCAGCCAAAAGCATGACTGTGTTTGATTCTCCACTATGTGGAGATTCTGATGTAATTTTAACCTACTGTAGTCTGACTTGATTCTGATGATTCTGATTGACTGATTCTGATGTAATACTACCTGTCAGTTTTCTCTCTTTCTAATTAGATAAACGTTTCAACCAAAATTCTTGGAGGGCCAAATTTAAATCATGCTTCCAGAAAAGCTGACATAAGCAACTCTTGTTTTCTTCAAGTGTTCATGCCAACAGAGTTGATTATTTGAACACTGTTGGAAAGCAAGTAAATTCAAATGCGTATTTGTGATAGGTGTTGCTCTTTCAGATCTAGGAGCTGAACCTAGAGAGAGATACTGTATTAGACCTTCAGCTGCACAGCTGTAACTTTTCCCAGCAAAATCTCCATTAGTCTATATCAGATTAAGCTGCCCTTATTTTATCTAAGACAATTGTTCTGCAAATATCTTAAACTACTCAGGTCATGCCTCACTGAAATGGAACATTGCCCTTTCCAGTAGAAATATGTAACTGGGGACAGGAGAGATGAGACTTTTCCTTTTGCTAGCATGTTTTTATGTTGGTGTAAGTCAACCATGAACTCCTCTCTAAAATAGGATAGAGAGAAAAGGCAAGAACAAACCCAGATAAATTATTTTTCATATGAATTCCTATCACTTAGACTCTTAAATCTAGATGAATGTTTTATCAGAGTTCTCATACTTCTCTCAAGACTTGATAAAATTAGATATTCACTCTTCAAAGGTCACAAATAGCATCTTTTTTTGACAATAACTAAAACTTAGAAGCACTGTCTAAAAATGCTCAAAGCTGATGTATGAATTTTTAAAAGATTCACTTTCCTGGAACTTACTGTTTGTTTTCAGTCCTTTCTGTTAAACTCATTTGCTGCAATAACTAAAATCCACAGGCACCAAGGCATGTATTACTTGGAATTACTTAGACTAAAGATGGTGGCCACAAACATAAGTTCTGCTGGCTTTCCTTTTCCCTTGAGCACGAGATCAGATACAGCAGTTGTCCGAAACAACATATGCTGAAGGGATGTGAAGTGCTTTCCATATCCAATAAGAATACAGAGTAAAAGCATTAATACATGTATGGTAAATGATTCTATGAAATCCTGAGCCTCTCTTGTAAAACTGTCTTTATAGAATTTAATATTGAACTTACTGTGAAATGTAGATACAGTTCAATTACAAGAGAATCAATTCAAGGTTTTTTCTTGAAGGCAGTGGTTTTCAAAATTTTACATTTTCTTTCCCTGTAAAAAGGGTATGAAGGAGTGAAGGAGCTGATTTACTTGTTTTTCAGAAGTTGTTTGTCATGGAAAGCTTAGTGGATCAACAGAAATATAAGTGTGGGGATGACACTGATGTATAATAATCCTACTCTTCCACTGCTCCTGTTAATTCCAAACTTAGTCCCTGCTTATCACATGATGGGAGCTATTCTCCATTATTTTCCTTGATGCTGTTCATGTTCAAAGTTAGGTTAGCACTGCACATCCAATTTATCACAAACTCAGTATAGAAAAGCCATATGGTGATCAAGGCTGGGAATTATGCCCCAAGTTTCACACTAAATGCACTTATATGGTCTTATGGCTACTTACACTTGGTGCCCATCTGTTGGGATGGCAGGGGGCCCACTGCTAAGTTGGCCAGACAGTTGCCCTTGAGGATAGTTGCCAGACAATATTTGGGCTTTAGTGGGCAACATAGCAATGGAAAAACCATCGTTTTTGCTAAAATGTCCTCATACCAACAATGGCTTCTTATGTATAGCTAAAATTTCTAGTTCACATATAAAATACATGAAATTAAAATGTGATGATGATTTCTGTCCCTTGCAGTGGTACAGGTTATATTGCAGTGAGCAGAGGTAAAAATCATCAAGCAGAAAAGTTTCAAGTCAGACTACAGTAGGTTAAAATTACAAATGTTCTGTATACAGGAGATTTAACATCAAATAGGAAACTAGAAAACAGACTGATGTAATATCTCTGTGGCAAAACGAAAGATACAAGTTCTAAATACTTCAGAATTTTAGCACTCAGCTTCATAGAGAAAAAATTATGTGATTCAAGTTGGTATCTACCATTCAGAAGGTGGGATGATCTTTGCTAATTTCAGACAACCAAACATTTTGCTTCATTAGAAAGCGAAAGAATGAAAGTATTAGTTTGGAAGAAAAAAAAATTCTTAAAGCTTTGCAACCTAAAACAAATTGGGACGTTGAAGTGAGTATGACAATGAAGATAGGAATAGAAAGATAATAAGGAATAAAGGTATACATGAAATTGCAAATGAATTTTTCAGGATAGAAAAGTAGAGTTTAAGCTAAGAAAAGAGGAAGAGAAAATTGGGCAGCATCTAGGAGGTATTGGAAGGAGGGAGAAGTGAAAAAGCAGGCAAATTTGTTTATTTCCATTAAGAAAATACATTGCAGTCAAAGTCTTAGGTATAGACTGGGACATACGTTGAAGGTAAAAGCAGACAGTTATGACTCCAGGAGGGAGAGAGAAAACGTAAGTAGGAAAAAGCATTCAACCTAAGAAAGAAAAATAATCTTTCGTGTGAAGGGGAGCTGGGAGCAAGCAAGAAATTAAAAGCAGGTGGGTAGCAATTCCTCCATGGGTGGGTAGTTCAGCTCCTCCATGGATGTGGATTAGGCCTTAGTAGGTCTGAGGACTTTATTGCTTAACAGTGTTGCTGAGCAGAAAAATTCTGCTGCTCTCAAAGTACTTTCTTGGTTTGGACAGCTCTCTTGCATTTAAAAGGTCTACTCTGTCAAAATATAATCTTTGCCTATACAGATGATGATTTATTTATCACTGCTTTCTGGATCTGTAACTTTCCAAGGGGCTTTATACTCTCATTTGAAAAATCGAGCAAGGCAGGAGTAAATGTTACTGAAAAATACCAATAACTTGGTATTAAAACTTCTCATGGGAGTATAACAGTTTTGATGGAGTTTGTAGTGGAAAAGATCTTTGTGTCCAGATGAAGAAAACTAAGAACATAGTTTGGTAGTCAGACCAATTGCTAATGATGGAGAAAGTTGCATGCCAGGTCTTGTTGTACCTGATTCATTCCAGGAAATGTTGGTTTCCTACATATCAGGAAAATGTCCTGGCTCTCTGGATCTTCTGGAGGAAATGGTCATCTTCTCCATTGTCTTGTTTTCATCTTGGAGGGGATTACTGGAATGGAATATTGTTAAAAACAAAAACTTCCAGGGTCACAGGATGGAAGAAATGTTTTCTGTGAAGCTTTAATGGGAAATAGGGAATTACTGGCTCTAGGATGTGGCATCTCACCTCAGAAGGATCCAGTAGGTGAAACTGGCTTTAGATGCTTTGTCAAACTCCCATCAGATAACAAGGAGGAAGGTGTAATTTCTGCTATGAAGGTGTTAGTAACCAGCCTGACCCTCTCCAGTCTGAAAGGAGACAGCATCCCCTGTTGAGTAGGTGGCTAAAGAAATGCTTGAATGAGAAACCTTGTTAGTGAATCTAGTCCCTTTTCTGCCCTGTTTCTAACATTCACATAATAAACAGATATTTTCTAAAATAATTGTGCAACACACTCAGTATTGTGTGCTTCAGGAGATTAAGTCAGACATGCTAAATGATAATGGAACACAGAACCAAACCAGTAATTTTTCTTAGAATCATATTTTTGTAAGGACCTTTATCTCTGTAAATAAGTTTGTTTGTTTTGGGATGGCTTTATGGCATTCTGTAGCAATCATAAGATTAAAAGGTTAAAATGAGGTTCTATATTCTTTAGTATGTCTTCTGGCTGTGTAATATTTGTAAAGAGAAACTATCTAGATTTATGTTGACTTTTTAGGAGGCTTTTAAAATATGAACGGAAATGTAAATTTAATTTTGAGCTTGACCCAACCTCAAAGATTAAACACATGAGAACTCAGTTATACAGTTCATTCTGGACCTGAATTCTAGCAAAAACTTTTGTCTTTTAAGTTTTCCTGAAATAACTGAAATGCTGTACCTATTTGTAACCAGATGCGATACAAGCAAAATACTTTCAGTTTTAACAGATGGGCCCTTCAAAACCAACTATATGAAACTAGTTTATTTTGAGTGCTTTGTCCTGGAGGGACAGCTTTTTATTTAATCATCATAGCTCTTATTTGCATATTGTGTTTCATTTGTTTCATGACCACATTAATTAGAAGAATAGACTATCTCGCTGTACATGACATTTCAGTTCCTGAATGAACAAGGACATAAGCTTCAGGCAAGTTGCATTAATTTTGTCTGTATAGTAATTAATAACAAGTGTACTTCAAACTTTCCCCTCAAAAATAATAATTTGAATATTTATGCATTAGAAAAGGCCATTTCTGTCCTGTGGTCCAGAGATTATTTTGTTGGCTGATTCACGGGAAAATATTTTGTTGACTATCATTACATTAGTGATTTTTGAAACATAAACAGAGCATGCTGTTCTTACAAAGACTTGATAACAAATTTATTTCCTAGACACTTGATTATTACCTGAGAGGCTACTCTTGATCGGGGAAAGGAAATGTGAAACATCCATTTCTAGGAAAGTTCTAGATATGTATAAAAAATGTATTTACTAATGAAAATCCCAAATGTTGGGTTATGGATTGTATCATGACCAAAAGAAAAGACAGTAAAGAGGGATATTGATGTAATTAATGAATTTTGAGGCCAGGAGAGACTATACCAAATGTAATCCAGTACATGGCTACTGAAAATGCTTCCAAAACTATATTCTGGAAAGATGTCCAATCTTGAAGTGAAGATTTTATGAAGTAGTCACTCTTACAGTTACTGTACCAGAAAAATACATGAAAGAGAGATGTCCTAATACTTCAATGCTGTTCTTGAAAAGGACATTCAGATGGGTCATGAAAAGGCTGAAAAAATCCCTGCTTGAACCTAGACGAGAAATTTTATCCCATGTACCTCATTTCTGAGAGGTGGATTTTAAAATCTTAAAAGTTTTATTAGGCACTTTTGATAATCAAGGCATGCTCAGAGATCATAGCTTCAACAAGAAGCCTCAAGTAGTCTACAAGGCCATGCTGACGCAAATATTTTCCATTGAAGATATTGCAGTATTGTGCTTTCCATTGGAGAAGAATATCCTTTTCCACTCCACCTTTCCTGGAGTGCTTTCTATTTGCAAATTGCATACCTTTTAAGATCAAGGAGAACTATCGATATCTTTTTACATGTGGCTTTCAGATTGTTTGGCTGGAACTATACTGCCCTAAACTTCACAAGATTGTTCATTCTTATGATCTTATATTTAAAAAAAAAAACCTTATCTTTAAAGTCATTGCGATTAGTGCATATAAATTGGATTAGAAGCTATTTTTTATTGCAGTTCTTATTTTTGCATGGGGACATTTCAGAGCATCTGTCTTTCTATGCTTTTTTGTTTGTTTGTGATGTCTTCTTTCTGCCATTCACTTTTACAGGTGTTTAAGAAATTCCACTGTATTCCTACAATGCCAATGTCATTCTCAGAACCATTTCAGAAAACAGTTATTTAATTTTGACTTGATTTTACCTATACAATCAGAAAGAAGGGCATCAGGTTATGGCAGCTCAAATGAGGACAAAGTGGGATCTATGGCTTGAAATATTTCCTGGGCAACCCACAGAAAAGCCTCAGACCTTTGCAGCACCCTGCTTCTGCACTGAATTCAATTATATTGTATCTGCTCTGCAACTGTTGCATAAATTTCATTCATTTTACCTATATGCATTGAATTCTTTTTTCATTCCAAGTTTCCCAGTACTTTTCTTGCAGCTAATTAAACAGCTTACAAATCCAGTCTAATCAAACAATTGTATCGGGTTTTGCACCTAGTCTGTCTACATCCCTATTTAATCTTAGAAAATGAAATATATTGCAGTAGCCATTATGTTGTTAATGCAAGCAAATGGTGTTTAAGGGATCTGGGGTACCCCAGCAAATCTCCTTTTATTCTGCAGCTCTTTTCTTGCTTGCGTTTTGTTAATTTTTGAGTGCTGCTCATGAAGCCAGGAAAGCAGTAAAGTCTTTGAAAAGCATGAAATAAATTCTGTTCAGCGAGTGGGTAATTGTTCAAGGTCATCTGTTCGTTGTCTTTGTCTTGATTGTTTGAATTAGTAGCTAATAATGAGGCTGAACCGTGAATGAATTATTATCCATAGGGCATATTTTGGGGAGTGTCAGGAAATATTACAGGGTAATTAAGGTTATCCAATAGCAAGGCTGTGTTACCAGCAGATGTCTACTAATTACTATGTTTAAAAAGTGTGGGGATTAAACTAAGATTATAGCTTTTATATTGTCTGCCTTTACAAGTCATATTTGGAATTTATTCAGTTTATTCTGCTGCCCTTTTCCTTTTGTTCTGATTCTGTCACTCAAATTCCAACTTAAACACAGGCCTTTCCTGGTAACTTAAAATAAACATCAGCAGATGGTATGCAGCACATGTGTATACAAAATAGCTGTGTGGTTATTGAGGACTACAAAGATAACCACATTGATAAATACTGCTACTATTTATTGTTAACAAGATCTGATTCCATTCTAGAGCTTGAACACTGGGCCTTTTAGGTCCCAAAGCAGTGTAAAGAGGAGGTTTTGGAAATACCTTTCAATGTCATGACAGTATTGAATATGACAGGAGAGCTCATTTGTTCATTTAAGTTTAATTTGTTGAGTTGGTCATCTTCTGGCAAAATGAAAAGTTCCAAGTTCAAAGTTCTGCAGTTATTACTGACCCTAAGATGGCTTAGTGCTACCAGAGGCCAGGGAAGGGGAAGCATTTGTTTAGTCCTGGATCCAGCAAATTTGATTTTAGCAGATGGACTGAAGGGAGATAATGTAATGGACAAGTATCTGTGGCATCTGGAATGTCTGGATTTAGCACAGTTGACTGGCACTGGGGTGGGGGAACAGCACAGAAGCTGGCTGTGCAGAGCCTGAGAGGTGATTAAGAAACCTCTCAGTGGAAAAGGGTGATGACTGAGAAGAAAACATCAGGATATTGAGGGTTTACAGCCATAAAAGAAGAAAAGTGGGAGGCCTGAAAAATGGAGGAGAGATGTAAAATGAACAGGACAGGAAAGGGAAATCTGGACAACAGTGAGTGAAGGCTTAGAAGCAAGCGTGTTTATGTGCTTTCTGGAACCTCTTTGAAGAGAAGCACACTGGCAGCTTGTTTTTTTCCTTAATAATTTTCAAACACAGTTGAAATAAAAAGTTCACTTTGCAAATTGTAGGTAACATCTTGAAGTCTAAAGCATTTTGATTCTTCCCTTCCCCACCTTTGCATCCTTTTTCATCTGACTAGCATTAAGCATGGTAAGCTTTCTATTTATTTTGCACACTGCTGGCAGCGCAAGAGGGGATTATGCAGAAGCGCTATGAATTTGAAAGTCTAGCTACTGTGTTAGCAATTTTTATCGGTACGTGGCTATCAGCAGGTGAATTAGTCTATGGCAAATGCTGCTGGTTGTTGTAGTCCAAGCTTGCTCTAGCTGGCTTCCATAGCCATTTTATGCCAATCACAGTGATATTTATTAATGCACATTCCATAATTTCAGAAATTATTTTAGCCACACTAGAAGGCCTTCGTCAACATTGCATTGACAGCTTCTTTGGCTTTAAAATAAGTGTGGTAAATGTTATGTGTTTATGACTAAAGATTGTGCTAATTTTAAAATACTAATGATGTACTTGCATGCATGAGCAAAGAATAACTAGCAGTAACCTGGCATGCCAACATGGGTAAGTGTGACTTACTGTAGACATGCAGTACTAGGATGAAACTTTATGACGGACAGTCTAGGTTGTATAAGGCATAATAATTATCTTAATTTTATGTGAGATATTATTAAAGTCAAAGGCATTTTTTGTGATCTAAAATTAAGGACCAGCTCAAGCTTTTTACTTGACTAAAACATTCTTACAAAATTCTTACTCTAAGAAATTAAAAATGCAAGCTAAAATATGTTTAGAATTAAAGCTAGATCTTCTCATCTTAAAGTTACAGTAATCAACACTGGGGTTGTTTGGCATTAGCTTTCTAAAACCAGAAATTTATTACTTTAACCACTATTGGAATTAATGTGTAACTTCTGATGGAGAAGGAAAGCTGAGAACATGGAAGAGGAGGGACAATAAAGGGCAGAAACAACTGGCAGAATATTTGGATTTTGTACAGTTAAAGGTGAAATATGAGGCATCTATGAATGTCTCTGTTTGCAGTTATTCTGAGTTTAAATCCACATGAATCCATAATATATTACAAAAGTATTTTCATCTATTTATGTTTTCTGAATTTAAAAAATACAGGCCCTTCATCAAATAAATTAAGAACTTCAATAGATATTAGCCCCCTCAGTGAAATATTGTAATGCTTCTTGTTTGTATTCCAAGTCATTGATATACGTATGTTAACATGATAAATGCAAAATCTGATGTAAAATGCTCCTAGCTTTATAAAAGGCATCCATCTTTCTTGGTTGTCCAGTTATTACCATACAAGTGCCTGAGCCAGAGCTTGTTTAATCTTAATGAGACTATTTTTACTGACCTTATTTTACTTTGGATCCAAATAGAAAACTACTCAACTTTTCTTTTAGCAAGTTATGAGTTTTATTTAAAGAAAGTAAGGTTGACATTTGATTGAATTAGTTAAAAAATAGCAATGGGGAAAAAGAAAGTTCAAACACCTAATTTTACCTTTTGATCTGACTGTAAATTAACAGCCACTGAATTAGCAAAACCCACTGCAGTTTTTATAGCATCATTTTTGTGTAGTTGGAGAAGGAGCTTAACAGAAAAACTGTATTTTACCCTAAAGCTTTCCTTTTACTTTGTAATTAAAAGAAACACCAATGATCACATTTGCCTATGCTGAGTTTACTGTTGCAGCAATAATGCTTTTACTGAAATCTCAACACTATCAAGCATAAATGAAGGCAGTAAGTACACAGAGCACTGTATTACTCCCTTGAGTGTGCTAACCATGACCTTAGTTACCTTAGAGAAGAAAAGCAGTCTTTGCAAGTTCATGAGCCTCTCTTATAATAGAAAAAGGATAAAAGTGAAGGGTTCATTAATAATGAAGGAATAGCCAATGTACTGAAGAACTGTTACGTGTGAGACCTAGACAGATGCAGTAAAGGTGGAAAAAGCAACTGTAGTCATGGTCTGACCTAAGGACATTTGCAGGTTTCTTTAACCTTAGCGTGTGGGAAAGCCATGCTTTTGCTTAGTTTTGGAAAATTGTCCGTGTGCTTCTCTAAAACAGGGTATCTCCCACATTCAGAGTAATGTGCAATAACCTTCAACATAAGAAAAGAAGAATGCATTCTTGTGATGGAAGATCATGTTAGAGACCTCAGAAACTGACCAACACACTAAAGCAGGTTTAACAGTAAGTCAGAGGAACTAATGAGGTATATTAGGGACTGCGCAGAACATCCCTGTTTTAAAGTGAATGCATTTTACTTTTCGTGTTGATGCTGTTATGCTGAAGTAGATTGTAGAGTGGTTTTGAACTTCTGTTGTCCTTTTTTTCCACCAAAAAGGGAATAGAGTACAGAAGAACATATGAAGAGTTAATAATTTGCCTTATGATTTAGAGAAGGAAGAATGACCATTGCTTTAGTCCCACCACACATTTAAGTCTCAAGTGTAGTGAAAGGTTGATATAAAACAGATGTAAAAGAAAAAAGTTCAGAAATTAGAAATGCTAGTAGACAAAATAAGACTTTTGAATATTACTATTTTTGAAGCATTGCTTTTAGAGTTAAGAAATGAGAGGACTTTGAACACTTTGAGTTTTTGTTTTAATCCTCAGACCACAAATATAATAAAGCTGTAATTTTGGGTAGATGATTGCTAATGACTTTGATGTAAACCTTAGATATTTCTAAACTTATCTTGACAGACAAAATTAACTGTGTATGGAAATCAATGAAACAGAATGTGCATGTGTTTAACTTTGGAAATAAATAGGATTGCTCACATGTAAGAGGCTAAACACGTGCTGGCATATTTGTATTACCAGAGTTGCAGAGATAGGGAAGTTGCTCTGAAGTCCTCAATTTGCCATGCTAAGGTTTTTAGGATTGTGTAAGATATATTTTCTGGGTAAGCATGTGCCCTAAATCAATGTTTGCACATTGCCAGCCCATGTCCTGGCAAGTTCAGGCTGCTCCCCTGCAGTTGAGTCTTCCCAGCCTGGGAGCACACCACCCAGCCGTCTTCCAGCAATCTGGCATTGTTAGTGAACTATGAGTTGGTAGTAAGTTGGGTCAAGAGATATCCTGACTTCATGGTCAAGCAAACTGTGAAATAGCTGATTTGCTGTAAGAAAACTATGACCTTTTTGGAAAAGCAAATATTTTCAGACTTTTGCTTGAGAAAGATGTTTATAGTTTGAATCTGTCCATAACCAAAATGAAATTTTAATAAAAGTTAGTTAATTTGCAAATCAAAATATTTTATTACAATTTGGCCTAAGTCTATTAGTGCTTAAAAGGTTTTGGTTTGGCCACACAACTGAGACACTCATTTTTCTGGGTTGCATTCTCAATTTCATTGCATGGAACTTGAGGCTGTAACTTTTCCTCTGAGATGAGAATTGTGAAAACTGTACAGCATATGTGGCAATTCCACATCTGAGTCTAAAACCTTGTGAACGCCAAGGCAAAACATCTTGGTGTGAAAGTCTATAACTTTGACTGCTTTTACTTTCAACACCTTTTGGATTACTAAAGCTTAAATCTAAGGTATATTAAGCATTCTTGTGGACATTTGTTTTTTATCAATCAAGAATGCATGCTCCAGTCTTAAAAACAGGGGAAATGGTTTGCTGCTATTTCTCCAAATCCCTTTTCTACTTCTCTCTATATCTTTAAAAATATCCACACTAAAGATCGCTTTCTTTTGTGACTTCAAATGTAAGTTGTTATAGCTGGGAGAAGAAATAATTTGATGTTTATTTTTGATCTGTAATACCCTCATCTGGCTATGGATTTAACAAGAAGGATGGTTGGTGTTTATTTTTAACATGTTAAATCAAAAAGGAAATACAAATGGTCGTTTCTTGAAACATGATTTGCTGAACTCTTAAAAAGAAAAGGGTAATTTAGAAGGTATCCTGTGACAGGAAATGACAAGCTACCTTCAGCAGGGTATAGGCTGGGCTGCGGTGCTTGGATCAGAATGTAACTGTTGACTTAGGAGAGAGATGCCTGCGCAGAAAAAGCAATACTTTGTTCAAGTCACTGGACAGTCTGAGGATTTGGGGAGGTGGCAGGGAGGGGCTGAGGGTTTACACTAAAAAGACCGGAGTCATCAGACTTTAAAATAGCATGTGTGGCCTTGTTCAGTGAAAAAAGAGAGTAATGTGGCTATAAAAAGCAAAGTAAACTACCAGTTGACTGCCTCTTTTATGCCATACACATCTTTGAAGGTTAAATTTGTTATTTCAGAAAAACATATGGTAGGTTTGAAACTAAAATCTAGGTTGTTTGGCTTCACTTTTTTATTATGTGAACCAAAAAGTCATCTCGCACTGAAGCAAAAATCCTCACCTTTAATGTAGTTACAGTAAAGAACACAAGTGTGCTACCTTTCAAAATCCCATGAATAACATTATTTAGTATTTAATATTGAAGTGCAGGTTGTAAACATAAATGTGATTGTCATATTAATGTGTAACTATAATAAAAGGAATTTCACTGATTCACAGAAGTGTGAAGAACTAAATGTCCATACTGCAAACCTTTCTAGTTAGAATTCTCTTTTACATCAGGTTTTCAAATAAATACAATGTATTTTTTGTGTATTAATATTTCTAAGAAATAAGCAATATGCAAAATCACTAGTGCCCCTTTGATTTTATAGGATTATTGAAGGAAAATTAGAGAAAAAATATAAGTATATGTAAACTGTGAAGACTTTAATAGGAAAGTGGAAGTAGACATCTTATTCTCAACATGTAATACCTGTAATGAAAGACAAGTCTTATACAAGCTAGTGACACCTCTGAATTTCCTGGAACAGTAATGCTTAAAATGTGGTTATCTCATTTTACTAACTTTTTTTGAATTTTCTGCTTCTAACCCTTTATCTAAATCCTGTCTAACATGAGGAGGATCGTTTTGTTTTATTTCTGTCATAGCAGCAGCGGAGCTCAGATGTGTAAAGCCAGCATTATTAAAATATAGCTCAGTATATAATAGAAATCAGATTTAGAAATGAGCAAAATGCAGGAATCTTTTAAACAATTTTCAAAAGATCTAATTTTATTTATTTTTGCAGTTAAAAATCCTTAATGCTTATTGCAGATCTAGGCAATTTGAGACAATGATGGGTTTTTCCCCTTTTCAGGCCTCTGTATCCCTTCTTAGATATAATTAAAATGATAATTGCAAGAGCCACTGTTTTTTATCCCCCTTTTTTTTTTCCACTACAGCTCAACTACAACCCTCTTTCCCCTTTTCTAAGCATTATCCTCCCTACTGAAAGTGTGTTTTCTAAAGCTCAGAAAATTGTCTACCAAAATATATTGATAATTTCAGGAGCATTACAGTTGTTTGGGAGCAGTATCTTGCTTGTCTGAATTAACAATAAGGTGTTCTGTGCAAGCAATTTGTGTGTACTGTTGGAATTAGGATGGTCAGCTCATCTATGAGATGATGCTTCTGTTCAAGTGGATAAGTACTCATGTTGCAAAGATTTTTCCTGAACCAGGGTCCTTTCCCTGAATACACTCACACATGTGCCTTTGACCTTGCGTTCCGTAACCATTTGTGCTTACAAGGCTTGTAGACTCTTTCAGGTAACAGACTGCCAAGGAGACACTGACACAGTCTAGGAAGATTAATTTTTTAAAAAACAATACCCAAATACTGAGTTATTTAGAACATTGAACTGGATTCATTCCTCTTGAGTAGTCCTATCTAGCGTGAATATTTGGAAAGGGTCATTGAAATTAATTTATAGAGTGGAGATATCACCATTGTGTTTCTCTTCACTGATGTAATTTTCTGACCGTTATTAACATCTTCTTTCCTCCTCTTCTAAAGAAACTTGCTTTTATATCTCAGGCAGATTTTTATTCTTTTCTTTAAAAAAAAAAAACCACGTCAATTAATTTTAATAAGAACAGACAGCTTTTAACGATTTATTGAATGCCCATTGTTAAAAGGTACCTGAGTCATAGTTATGGTATAAAACATTTGAGTGATCTTACACTTTTAACTTCTTTTTGGAGTTGAGTAGATGATCAGTTCTTTCATAAATTAGAACTATTATTTATTTATAGGATTTTTTTTCTGCTAATCATAGTTTGGTCATAGTTTATTCTGATTATGTTATTCTGCAGTTATCTACTCCAAAGAAAACATGACATTTTAATAAAATCTTGTTGAAATGAATGTAAAATAACTCACAAAAATATGTTCATCTGAGGAAATTAGCTGGAAAAGGACCACAATGATACAAAAAGTGCAGGATTAAGAGATATGGCTTCTTTTTGAGGCTGTAACACATACATTCTTTATTGCTAAGATGATTCCATGAGACAGTGTTTGGATGTTGGTTCGACATAATATGATAACTTGAACAATAAATGTCTGAAGGAAGTGTATACATTTGTTTAATTTACAGTATCTGTAAATCAAATCAACTAGGCTAAATATCCCATCTAGGAACCTGGTGAATAAACATACAGGTGTTCCCCCCCAGTATAGAGATTTATATGGAAATATTTTTATTGTTGAAAGTCCATTTCTAGTGTCTGCGACTGTGACATAAGATAGATTGAGTCATGTTTCAGGGCTTGCAGATCTGAGGTTTTTTTCTCACCAGTGTTCAGAAGTGGAGAGAGTTGTGCTATCAGTGTTCTGGAAGCAGGAGGTATGGCAGACCTGCTTGTGCTGAGCCAGAAATGAAAATATCGCTGAATGTGGATGAGTGGTGGGAGTGAAGGGGTAGCAGTTCTTGAGCTGGGGAGGAGGAGAAAGAGGGAGGAGCTGGCCCAAGGAATAGAATAATGTCAACCATTTCATGAGGCTAGATATAATGACATAGAATGACTACACCTTGATGAGTAAGTCAGGCCGATATAAGAGCGTAATCCAGCATTTAATAGATGATGAAGATGATCTCCATCTGTGTCTGTGCTGTTTCACAAAAGTGAAATGGAAGATCTTATTTTCTGTAAGTGATCTGTGATAGCCTTTTTCTGCCTTTTCCCTCATTTTTTAATAGAGGGAAGAGAAGATTTTAGAGATCTGTGAGCTAATAGACCTCTGGTTATTGCAAGCTTCAAGAGTATAATAGAAATCTATTGTTGTGTGACTGCTTGGTACTTACACACTTCACTAGCACCTGCTAATAGCCAATGCTGGAGGCAGGCCTGATACTAAAACACTTTGGCTTCCTCCAGTAGAGTCATTTCACCTGCTTATGAATGGACCTGGCCCAGACTAAAATGAAATGTGTGCTAGGGAAGTTGTTTTCTCCAGCTTAGTACTGGAAGGGATCTTCCAAGTCATAACAATTAGCCAGATGCTGTTCCAGATCTAGAGGGCTGGGAAAGGTGAAATTTTGCAGTAGTTGAAAAAAAGGACAAGGAGCCTGTACCCCTGGGGGATTTCCCACAGCAGAACAGAAAAGTGGAGAGGAGAGGTAAAGATGGTATCTTCACCCAGTTGTCAGTGGAGGTGATTTCCACTGCAGGTCTGGGCACACAAGCTAGTGAAGCAAAAGGGAGAAAAGATCAAAACCACCACCACCAAAACCTAGAATACCTTCCATATTTTAGTAAAGGATGCAGAAATATTTCTGCCCTTCCAGAGGTCATTACCCAGCACAGAGGATGCTGAAAGAAGAACAAGGCACTGTATATTGCACTTTGTTGTTGTTGTTTTGTTTCTTTTGTTTGTTTGGTTTTGTTTCTTCCCTCCTAAGTCAGTGTCCCTTTTGTTTTGGAAACCTTTGGGAGGCCTGTCAGTCTCTCTGCCTTTACAATTGCATGTGCTTAAAGAAGTGTTTCTAGGACAGTGCTAGAGCACTAAAAGATTTGCTTTGTGCCTGCCAAGTGTTGAAGTCCCGCATTGTGGGCAGGGTGAAAGACTTTGCTCTGAGAGCATGCCAGAAAGGGGAAGAAAGAGGCAGCTCCCTGGCTGTAGCAAAGGAAGGTTGGGAGGATGTGGAGTGACAGAAAGGCACCCAAGCATGGCAGGTTGTTTAATGTCCCATGGGGACTTCTCTGTTAAGGCTGGACAACAGGAGAAAACAGCTTGATATTTGTTAGACAAGGTGGGATCTGTGGTTCACCAAATGTTACGCAAAAAATGATGAATCATAGATGATGTGTGTATTTTGACATTTTCTCATCTATAAATACTATTCTGACCTGACGACACACAAACTTTGTTTTATTCTAACACTAGAGGGGCCTTTCTGGCTTTATGATCTTATAGACTTGATAAGCTCTCCCTAAAGACTCTGTAAGATGATATTAGCCAACAGTGCTAACATCAAAGGTGCTTTATTGAATATGATCAAGGAACTCCTAATGTCAATACAAGGGGCGTTCATTTTGCAGCTGGTTGGCAGCCAGCCAGTTGCCATGCATTTATGGAACTCCTTAATGTTGAAGTGGCTTTAAAAGTGCAGTGAAAAAGACTGATGGGAGGCCTACAGCTCTAGGCTGTGCAGAAAAGGGATTGCTTGTGTAATACAAAGGTAATATTTTTTTCATTTATGTTTAAAAGGAGGAGAAAGGGAAGAAAAAATGGAAAGGAAAAAAAAGCAAGCAGCTATGTATTTTGTCAGCTGTATGTACTAACTTGGTGACCAGTGAGAATTAGTGAAATGTTACCAGCCACCTCTTGTCTCACCAAAGCTGAATAAATTGAGATAGAAAATTTATTGTAAAATATACAGTAGAATAGCAGAAACTCGTGTGAGGCTCCTTATTAGGAATTTCATGCCTCTGGATTTGAGTCCTTCTTGTGGTGGCAAGCAGTAACATGAGACTTTTCAGTCCTGACTTGATTCATACAGTGAAGGCTGAAAGTAGCAGCTACCAGTGTGAATGACCAAAGGTTGAATTCTTCAGCTGTCAATTATGCATTCAAAAGAAGCTTAATGCCAAGTTATTTTGTAATATGTCACATTTATATCCTAGTGGAGACTAGGCTGATGAGATGTGTTAGCAAGTGTACCTTGGGCAGCTGCACACCTTGTTTATGGATGTTCCTTCTGGTACCATTTGGACAAATCACCTTAAAACTGCAGTGGTATTGTCAGGCATCTTCTAGTGGTTTTGAAGGTGTGGAGCTTTCCGCAGGCTGTTTTAGTGAGATAGCTGAAAGACAAAAAAATAAAGTTTTCTCTATGCAGTGAGGTTTTGGAGAATTGCACCAGGATTCAGTGTATCAGCCATCTATAGAAAGACCAGATACAGAAAGAGGCATAAGATATCTACAGTATGGACACATTATTTTTACTCAGTTTTTCTGAGTGAATGGATGCTATTCAAGTTATTGTGTTGTCTCCTTGGATTATGTATGTTAATTTTTTTACTTTCAAAAAATGTGTGCATCTCAGTCTCTGCTAATACTCCATCACTTATACAAAAGAAAGCATGTGAATAGTAAAAGCCAGCCTTCGCTCCACCCCACTTTCTCAGTCCAAAACTAAAAGAACACCCGTTAAGACTTTAAGCTACCCCTAAGTGAATGAAATAAGACTCCATTGGTTTGGCATATTATCAGCTGATGCTATTGTTACCCATGAAAGCAGGGATAAAATGTGAATAATACAGTGCATGGCAGCAGTGAATGAGGCCTGAAAGGAGTGTCAGTGAAAGCTCCTCATCTTACTGCAATTGCTGGTGCAGAAAAGGGAAAAGGTTGATTTACATTCCTGTAATCCTAACATTTTTGTATGAACATTGTTTACATAATCTGAACTCTATCTTAATATTGCAAAATGAGTTTACACAAAGTCTGGAAATGCAGAAGGAAAGCTAGATTGTGTGCTCTGACAAAGTGCGTTGTGGCACATCATTTGTGAGCTGGAGAGAGGAAAGGGTACATTTATTTCTGTGCACATTTTCTTGTGAGGGAGAGAAAGAAGGTGTTATAGCTGGTGTTTAGAGTTTGCACTGACAAATATATGCATATCTGTGTATGAGAAATTTCTGAACAAGCTCTTAGTGATGCATAAAAATAAACAAAAACTGATAAAGGCACATATTTACTTAAAATGTTGAATGTGCATGAGGAAGCCTGATTCTCATTTTGTTGCATCTGTATGGTTTCTACAATGAAACAGCAAGCTATTTCTAATTTCAGTGATTTACAGGTTCATTGTTTAAAAAATTAAACTAAAATGTGTAAAATGGTTGTTTCTTTACAAGTCTAGTTGCATGCACAATTTAACGAAAAACTAAAATATTTTTGCAAGAGAAGTAGTCTTTGGTCATACCCATAGTTTTTGTTAATGTAAAAGTATAAAATTAGCAAATATTAAATAGATAACTGGGTTTTTTTCAGAGTAGCAAACACAGAATCAGATTTTTGCAATAGAAAAATTTTGTATCAGTTCTATTAATAGAACTAAATCAGTTCATCTCATTTGAATTTCTTACATTAAAAAATAAATGAGATGTTTTCTGAATTAGAAAAGTGAAAAGAAAGCATAAAGCACAGGATGAACTTGTGTGATGTTCTAACACAAGCATTACAGTAGACAAACAATTTTGACATCCTACTGGAAAATTATAATTATGCATTAGAAGTGGCAGTAAAGACATTTTCACTAAATGCTGTAAAAATACTGCTGATAACAATCTTCAGGCTTTTGCATGATAAAAATTCTAGTGAGAAATACAAACCTGGAATTTCAGAATTTTTCTTCGAGATATCCTCATAAGTAAAGGAAATAAAAATAGTCAGTCACCTTCTTACATTACTGTCTTTTTATCTTTTTTTGCAAGAGATTCTGGGTACTGCTCTTTTTTCCTCCTACAGTAGTTCTTCAGTCCTTTCTCTTTTTCTCACTCTCCCAGATCAATATTCAACGCATCTTTCTGAACTGTTGTAGCAGCCAGGCAAGCCCAAACAGTTCTCATTCTTAGACCATAAAAAGCTTTCTAAGAATTAAATTAATTGTGAACTTCAACTTGGAGTTTAACTGTTCACCTAACTCCTGGTCTTGTCCTCTTTCTCTATAAATTCCATTCTTTATTTTTGCTGTATTCATGTAATATGGAACCTCTTACAAAAATTGAATTAAATTTGAATCCATGTTCTAGCCAGACAAACTGAATTTACAGCAAGTCCTCATTCTAATGGTAAGATATATTGCTTTAAAAGTTTTGCTGCATTTTACATTAAAAAACCCCATAAATAAACACATTTAGTAATAATAGTAGCATAACAGTTATCAATTTTATTATTAATGCGTTTGTAGCTTTCTGTTGGAGGGAGAGGGGATGCTGACTGTTGTGTTTAAGCAGTGGCACAAACATTCCATAATCAAGTGATGTTGATAAACATGAACAATTAGACTGCTCTTTTTCCCTTTTGAGTCTGTAAGGGTCACAGAGATCAACATCGATAGTGCTCCTGGCTGCTACACAAGCTGCAGCTGAGGTTCTGGGCTCGGCAAGTTTTTCAGTGCTAGAGCACTGGGTTATTTGGATGTAGATTCATGGATCAGATGATTCTCCATAAACCCCGATCATTCAGAACTGACCTTTCTGGATAATAAGAATTTCTTTTAAATCTAAGTTTAATCCACTCCTCTCTAGGATTAATTTGACTGAGTGAAATCCTCTAGTTGTGAACAGCCTTCTACTTTCAGCTGGCAAAAATTTTTAAAATAGGTATTTCAATGGGGTTTTTTCCCCCTTGATTCCAGACAGTATCCCTGCTATTCACTAAATACTTCTTCAGCACTTTTCAGCTTTAACTGTTACTTAACATTCTCTTAGTGATGTCAACAATCTGTTTTATGAGGTCAGAGGTTATCAGCAAAAACTTTCTATTATATTCTTTTTTGGAATTAGCTATTAATTGACTGATTTTATAAAGGCATAAACGCATTTCTGTGACCTTTTGTCATAATTCTCAGTCTGCGTGTTTTGATTTGAATAAAAACACTTTTTGAAACGTAATTATTCCCTTGAAGGTACAATTGAAAAAAATAAGCAATTAGGTATATTTAGATCATACCTAAAGATACTATGTCATCACACAATGGTTGTAAC
>JAVSBS010024459.1:0-41415 GCA_033124195.1 Coracias cyanogaster | reverse complement strand
GATTTGAATAAAAACACTTCTCTTTTTGGGGGGTGGTGGGGGAGGGGACCCATCTTCAGCATTCTGCATGGAAACTGGTTTATATTTCATTAAAGGCAGACCTAAAAGCAGAAGACTGTTTAGAATTTTTGAATCATATAATTATATTTTACCCTAAATGAAGTTTGGTCATGCTCCATGAAATAGTGGTCTGTATGAATGCACCGGACTGTGTCATGTGCTGACTCTTCTGCTGCTGCTCTCCTTGTTCTTTCCTTTATAACAAATAAGTAAACTGGATGTATGAGAGAGCTTGTACAACATTTGTAATAACTTAGAGTGCAAGTCAGTATTAAAACACATTGATTTACTGGGCTGTTATGATACTCTCAGTACTATCTACAGAAACACCAGCTAGTTAAATATTTCACTGCAGTTTTGAATAAATGTGTAGGTGGAAGTTTTACTAGTAAGGTTTAAATACATTTTTGTTAATGCAGTGTGAGTTTAAGAAGTCACTTGAGTGGATCTCCAGAGTCCTCTGGAAAATTAAGAAAACAATAAATTTCCCAGAAAAGTCAGTATATGTGTGTCAGTAGATAGTGTCTCTTGGAAACAAACAGAGCTTTCATGTATTTTGCTGATTTTAAGAAAGATTTACTTTTTACATTTCTTGTAATTCAAAGGAATATCAGATAATTCAGAACAACAGATTTTGCCATATTAACAATTAATCTTATGACAGTCATATTGCATGGGAAAAGGTCACTTATTTTTTCTTGCTGTGAAGTTTTCAGTAAAGACCATTATAGTCTTAGCATGGGAAAGAGTATATACTGATCGTTTTGTTTGCATCTGCTGCCTGCACACATTCAGGACTGTTTTGGTCTATTTTCTTTAGACAAGAATTGTACACTTTAATTTTATGTTCTTTGAGATATCATCTCCTTCAACAGCCTAGTGTGCAGATATTTGTAAACCTTCTCCCAAATGAGTCTTTTTCGGAAAGGTGGAAGTGGTAAGAAACCGTTAAACCAGTGGTTAAGAAGGTAGGTGTCTGTGGGTATTGATGGGAAATAGTCGTTAGAGGAAGGCTGCATTACCACACAGGAAGAAGCATAAAACTCTTGAAAGCATTTTCTCCAGCTGTTGCGGAAGAACAATTTAGACAGTAGAACATGAAAGCCACAGATCTTATACCTCATGTCTAGCTGAGAAAGTCCTTCCAGAAAAAGGACCGATTAGCTGCACTCTTTTAACAGCTCTCACAAAGGCTCAGCAGTTTCACAGAAAAGATGGGTTTAACAGTAGGGAAACAATAAATTGCAAATATGTAATCAAATGTATACAGGATGGCCTTCAAGCTTTGCAAAGAAAATAATGAAATATGAAAGAAAAATAGTGAATATTTTATTTTTGAAACAGAAAATAGCTCCATAATTTATTACCGAGCTGTCTGCCAATAAATATCAGCCAGCAAAACTTCTACAAAAATGACATTTAATACCATACTGTAAGTAACTCCCCTTCACCCAGTCATATGATTTTTTTACTCTTTCAACTATTGCATTTTGAGTTAAGTGCTGGGCAAGATTTCCCTGTGACTTTGAGCCATTTAGTTATCTGCAAGAGCTGTGAGCTGTCCCATAAAAATGCCCAGTACTCTGCCATTAAGTAACTTCAAAACTTATTTCACGTGACGTATTGTTGGTAGCTATTCCACCTCTAAAAGATTGCCCACTAGCACCCTTGAAATAAATATTTGCAACTTTTCTCTCCAAATACATGCTGCAAAGAAAGCAGACCAGCATGTGCTTTAAGGCAATATTTTTTTCTTTTAAGTGAGATTTAAGGGAAGCAATATGATAGTTTGTAAGTGTAGTACATGATTCACTTAACTGATGGCACATTTTATAGTCCTACTTCTGTCACTGACCTGTTACATCATCATAGGCAAGATATTTCATCTCTGCTTTTGTCCTTTCCAAAGCAAGGGTGGTCACTTTTTTATTTGGCCTGTATATTTTGAAGCAGCATTTAGTAAATTGTGTCTTGTGTAGTGAATATGTGTTCAAATATGTATGATGGCAAGATTTGCAGTCCTATCCTTGGTCATCTTTTTTCAGGATTTAAAAATATTTTTTTCCAATAACAGCTTAGAGTGACATTCTTATGTAAAGAACAGCCTGTCTTCCCACCACCCCTAATAGAAGCCGTGTCCCAGTGCTATTGGGGACATTGAAAACAAGGTGTCTCTTAAGCACACTGGAGATCTCTAGTGACAACAAAACTAAGCTGTCTTGAGGTGGCATGTTTGTAGAGACATTCTGAAGCAAAAGCACAGTACAGAAATATTCTCCATAAACAAGTTAACTAACCTTCATGGTTTATAACAGTCTGAAAAATTAAACACAGCTAGATATTTTTTTTTTTAATGCACCTTTTATGGTGCAAACTTCAAGTTTCTCTGTGTTTTGTATTTCCGTAACTTAATTTATAATAATTGGTTTTGAGATACTTGTGACATCCTGTCATAGTGTATGTTTCTTATTTAACAGGTATAGATTTTATCTAGGAGTAATCTGTACGATATGAGTAATCTGCATAATTTCATGGGCTAAATGGTGACAAAGAAGGTAGAGAGAGACGTGATAGTTCACAAGTGTTGAGAGGAGAAAAGTTGCAGACTGTGCTACTGTCAGGAGTTGAGAGGCCTAACTGAGAAATAATCATCTAGGAAAGGAACTTTTCCTACTATGCAGGCAACCCCAGAACTCTAAAAATACATAGGCAATGCACTTTATACGCATTAGTTTGACTTTAATGTCCTGACCCAGAAATACTCTCTCTCATACTGAAAATCTGCATTCTATATGAAGTAAAAAAGTGATTGGGGTAGTATATACTTACAGATGTTGCTATTTGATACCAAGAACTGAAAAAACTGTGATGTCTTTACTGGAAATCCTAGTTAATGTTTTTCTTGTGTTAGTATTTCCATGTGCTGATCCTCTTGGGCAACACCTCAAAGTATTTCACTGCTAAAAAATTTTAGTCTTGTTGAAAATCATTGGGATTTGGATTTTTTAGGTAGGTTGTTTTGGTTTTTTCAAGTTCCACCAATTACTACATAAGAGCAATACATAAAACAAGTTTCAAGTTCTTTGAGCATATATCCAGAAGGTATGTGGTATGAAATATGGGAAACAAGGCATGACTCTCTTCTGTGCCACAGATACCTATGTCATTTTGAAGAAGTCAATTAATATTTCAGTTCCTCACATCTCCACTAAGGAAAGGAAAATTGTGGTATTTTTCTACTTGGAAATATCATCTTACAGAGGCTACTGTATTTATGGTTGTGTGTAAAATATCTTTGGTTGCCCTGTTTTCCAGACACCCAGTTCCCACATATTGTTCCCTCATTTTGTTCCCACCTATTGTAACTTTGGAGAAGAAAGCCTGTCAAGGACCGCACTGAAGCGGGTTCATCAGATGTTCTCCAAGGGTCATATGAGAAATATTTTAGAAACAGTGAATTGCTGTGTTGTTAATGTTTCAACTGCTCTAATTCAACAACTAAAAGAAAACAAGTACCAGGATTTTTACCACTTACTTTCACAGTGGGGATGGGATTGAAGAGGTTGCTCTTCTGTGTCTGTATACTTCATAGATGAGTACAATGATACACTAGAGATGTATATTCTTATAAGAGCAGATGGTATCCGTCCATAGTTCAGGCAGCCTGTGAAAGCCAAAAAACTTCTGAAACTCTTCCAAGAATAATCACTTGTTCCCCAAGAAAAACTTTTTCAGGATGCAGTTACCAGACAGAATTCGACATTCTCTAAAAAGAGAAGCTGTTTGAGAAAAGGCAGTTATTACATGCTATAACATTTTGAAAATGAAATTGATGGATTCTTCTCACGTCTGGAGCAGACACTAATGGAAACTCTTGTGAATGTGCTGAGACCGTTTGAACAAGCCACTGGAGAGCTAACTTCTGAAGCAGCCTAGTTAAGCCAAGTCATACCACCAGTTTTTATTTTGTGATTATTGATGCATGACTCCTCTCCTCCCCACTGCCCCTGAAGTCATCCAACAAGGAATCTTATTTGTTGCCAAAACATTTAGGACAGAGAAAAAAAGATGGTGCAGACTATTTAAACCAGTTTTCAGATTCAGAGAAAAGTCTCCATTTTTACAGAGACTTTGCTTCTAAATCCCTTTCTTTAAAAAAGTTAGTGTAAAGTTTGTCAGAGAGGTAACAAAAGACTGTTAAGTAACCAAAGAAATCTGAAGAGTAGTGGAATGTTCATATTCCTTTGGCTACCGCTATGTCTATAAATTCTTATTGAAACATCATTCAGGGGGATGAGCATACAAAATTTTATTTGTTAAAGCAAGCAAATGAAGGAACTGCATATTCTTGCTGTCCTTTGCCTTTGCTAACTCGTTGAGTTGAGCCCAACTTAAGGCAAAAATCAGATACTCATCTGCTGAGATTTCAAATAAACCATCTGGCTAACTAATGTGATAATTAAGTGTCTTGAATTCCATCCCACTAATTTGTCATTTAAAACAACAATGACACCACTTTAGTAGTTGAAGCTTTTTAATTTAAAAAAATTTTTTTCATTCTATGCAGGTCATGTTTAAATCTCAAATTCTGAGTAACTAGACTGTCAGGCAGACTATTCAGTTCAAACTGCTGATACTCATTTGTTAAAGTCACTTCAGATACCATTAAAGAACTGGTTAATTAGTCTTTAAACAAAAAAAAAAACAAAAAAACATATAAGGGCCTGCTCTGAAACAGTTTTATTTCTGTACATATATTTATTAGTCCTTAATTTCACTGAATAGATAGGATAAAGTGTTTTCTTGTAGTATTGTTTACAAACTGTTCATAAACTGTCTGTGCAGTGCAATTTGGTTTGTGGTTGTTCCCTGTTCACACTTCATCCTATTGGAAAATACATACGCCTCACTAAAATTCTGAACATTTCCTGCACAAACAGTGAAATTGTGGAGGATTGAATTTATCTTAATGCGATATATATATTGTGGAGTAATAATGGTGTAGAGCACTTGTGGCAAACGGACCCACCATTTTTAAAATGAGCAGAAGTTGGGCCGGCTCTGTGCTAGAAGATAAGTCGGCAATGTTGGGCTGGGGCCAGTTTCACCAGTGTCTCCTCTTACACAGACCCCCTTGAACACAGTACAAACTGTTTCTTACAGTACCCTGATGGAGCAGCTGGAGAGTTGTTGAGCAACTGAAAAGTGGCATCCACCAATAACTCAATCTCAGTGTGGAAACTTGTGATACAGTGTTACATGAAAAATAATATCTTCATTTCTTCTACAGATTTTTCATTGGTACAAATACAGTTTGATTTTTCTGGAAATCACATAACCTACACATGGTTTTAGTAAAGTGCTAGCTAGTGTGTGTTTCTGTGAGTGTAAGACCTATGGATGATCTCCTTTTAGCTGGGCCCACTTGAGGAAACTAAGTGAAATGTGTATCTGGTATAAAAATACAAATTGCGTACATGCTGGCTTGAAATTCTCTACTGTTATTCACCAGAGTATTTCTGATTGTTACACTTGCAAGGAGGTGTACACAACTATTAGACATAGGTAAGGAAGGGAAAAGTCTAAAAAGTTTAGCAGTATCTGTCTTAGCAAGCTGCTGTAAGTTAACCTTGACTTGAGCAGGGAGTTGGACAAGGTGATCCTCAGAGCTCCTTTCCAAATTAAACCATTCTATGTTAAAAGTAGTTTGACTAAGTATTCCTCTGCCCAAAAGTCTTGGTTACTTGAAAACACAACTCCTCAAGGGAAGCTCTTAACTTTGGTTAAAGTTATGCTGGAAATGAAGAGGAAAGAGGGAACAGAGGAGCCCAGAAGACTCAGGTGTCTGGGTTAATTACCTGACATGTGGTGACACAAGCTGAGGTTCAAGCTTTGATCCAGAAAACAGGTGAAGCACTTCTCTTAATCTTCCTGTATTTCTAATTAATTAAATGATTTTTTTATTTTGATGTGTAATAAGAACAAATTATGGAATATAAACTGCTGTAAAACAGGACCTAGTTAGGGCAAAATATGAGACCTTATGTAGTCCTATTGTTTCCTTTTCTGTCTTGACTACAACAGAGAATTGCTTAAGGATATTTCTTGCAAATGATGTCATTCTAATAAGTAAAGTCTCTTAGTTACTTCAACATACATTCTTAAGAGCTACATATGTATGTATTGTTTCACAATGACTCTAGGAAGATTAGTTCTTATAATTCACTCAAACCTGGGCTGAGAGGGAGGTGGTCTAAAGAGCATATAAGAAATATTGTCATGATCTAGTCAGTTTACGGTCTGAACCAAAAATATCAAAAGCTATCTGAAGAATTTCAATGATAAGGGTAAATATTTTTCTTTTATGTGGGTGGATATCTACGTGGTAAGAAAAGGTATGAAAATCTTGTATGTTTCATTCTTCAGCTGTAGTAGAGGACAACAAGATAGGGCAATGTAAATTTAAAACTTTTTTTTTTTTTTTAGCGAAATGTCAAATATTTAAGCCTACCACATCATAACTGAACATCCAAACCAAAGGTGTCTATAGAATCAACTTCTTCTGTAGCCCAATAAATATTTAAGGTCAAGAGACATAAGTAGCTCACTGCTTGACTCACAACAAATGAGAACAATGACCTCACTCAGCACTGGATAAAGCAAGGGAGCAGCAGGCTGCCAAAAAAATAGCTGCACTTCTTACCAGTGCAGTGAATGTAACTCTGAATAAATGTTAATAAGACAGCATCTCTCGGAAGTAAGATGGAACCAAATTAGGATGCATTATCTAGGAAAAACACCATGTTACAATTTACGGTCTAGTCCTAAACTGAATAGTTATCATATGGTGTTAATATCCAATTTGCTCTTCTGTGGAGCTGGTCTGGGATTTAACAACTTGAGATCAGCTTAATCTAAAACATATGTGTTTTCTTTTATTTCACATGTGTGTTCTGCATTTCCCTTTTTTGAAGTGCTAGGATCAGCATGATAATATGCTGTGATGAGAGAAATACAGAGATTGTTGTGATATAGCTGCAGAAACAATATGGGACGTACAATAAAATGTGTATGTTTTCTTTTATGGATTTTATTTTGTGGCACAGGCTAGTATTTCTGTTAAGATTAGAAAGTGAAAGTTTCCCCTATTGGCTATGGTAAGTGTCCGCCTACCCCAAAAGCTTTAGTAACTTAATATTAACTAAAATTTGCAGCAAAGGTTGAAGTGGTCTGAAATGATAAACCCTGAACATGTGTCTGTCTTCTACCATGGAAATGCTGTGAAGGAGGATTCTTTCGCAAATATTGGAATCACAGATTTTTGTGGGTCTTTGTGTCTGGATCTATTTAAATATAGCATTTTAAGACAAAGGACTGAAAGACTTTGAAAAGCATTTTATGTAAAGATGTCATTTCCTTTCAGTACTAGAATATAAGTATATCGCATAATATTTTCTTTTGTTATGCAGAGCTACACTACAGTATAGTACAAAATAAATTAAAATCCCTGTCATAACAATGTGGTATATGCAATTCTAGCAGAATTTTTTGTCCAACGCAATTTTCTTTCTAGTCAGAAAACCCCTAACTGCCACGATGAAACTGTCTTTTCTGGCAAAAGAAGCTCCCTTGATCAGTGCTACATCCCCACAAGGGATTTTTTTGTCTTGTTTGGTCATAAGGTTGTCTTACTGTGTGAAACTAGTTCAGTATGGTAAATGAAGTCTCAGCTGATAACTGATGATGTAGCACCGTGCCTCTTCCTAATGCATTGTTTCCTTTTACTTGAGCCTCTGTTTTTAAATGAGTGAATATGGAAAGTTTGAATTATAAATAGCCTGAAAAGGAAAATCAAGAAAAGAGACTTGCTCTCTTTTCTAAAAGTCATCAGACACCTTTTATATGTTCTAACCATTGCATCTGCATGAAGAGTCCTCTTTACCCTAGCAAAAATTCAAGGGAATTTGTTGGATGTATTTGTGCATGCTCATTGATGCTGGGAAATAATGACAGAAGTTATTTAAAACAAACCTTCTATTTGACCTAATCTACAGTTTTCTTCAGTCTTCACAAGACTGCAAACAAAATTCACTTTCATGATAGCAGTCACATAGCAAGTCTGGGGAGGGCATTAAATTCTACTGTATAATTAATATTAGGCATAGAGTCTCTGTGCTGCTATTCTAAATAGAACAGTAAGGTGGAGGGGGGTGGAAAGCCCTGGTATCATCCTGCATAAATTGAATAAAGGAAAAGTTTCAATTCCTGGTTAGATCAAAAGATTGAATGATATGGGAAGACACTAGGTGGTCACCTACTGTACTGCATGAGAGGGGTGTGCCTTGGACTTTGCTCAGGGTTGACCAAACACACAGCAAGGCAGAGGGGCAGCCGTGCAGCCTTGCCTTCACCAGAATGTGAAATATTTCATGGGAGAAATATGAAACACTGCCAGCTCTTCTCTCATCCTTTATTTTTGAGGTTTTACAGGGCATGGAGGTAGGGGTTTGATTCTAGCTTGTATAGATAAGCTAGACAGGTAGATCAGACTTGTTTTCCCTGCATGGAAAATGGTGGAGGAGCATACTTGGCTACAGTAGTCATGAAGAAGTCAAAGTACAATGGTTTTTGCTCTACCCTTTGCATAGAGTCTTCGCAAAACAATCTCCTTAGTTACGCATCGAGGTACAGATCAGGCAGAAGCTGATTCTTACACACTGCGCAGGATTTCTCACCCACCAGATAATGAAACCTTAAAAAGATGTGGAGTTTCAAAGTTTTTAAAGAATGGAATAACCTCTGGTTTTCCCTTGCCCTGGAATTTCTGTTGTTTCTTCTTTTTCTCGAACTGAAATGAATATTGGCCTCAAGGACATTAGTTTCTGAACCTTTTTTGGTATCTAAAGTGGAAATCCTTATGGAGCCTCCACTGCTGTGCAGCAGGCATGGCCTCTGCTGACAGAATAGTACATAAAGTGTATATTGTTTATCAGTACTATATATGTAGGGGTTAATTCGGTCTAAGAGTACACCCCTAAGTGATATTTGAAAAAAAAAAAAGTGATTTGTGCTTTATTCTCAGACTGTTAGCTCTTAACCAGAGGAATGGGTTCTTTACAGCACAGTTTCAAAATCTACATTGAGAAACTTTTCAGAAACTTCTTAATACCCAAAATTTCTCAGACCACTACCAAAGCTGTGATTTAATCTTTTGTAATGGTGCTACCCAAATTTAATTTATTTGGCCACTGTGTTGCAAGTTATGTGAACATATATTTTTACTATTGACTGGACAAATATTTGACTTTTATCAAGCAAATGGTCTTTGCAATGCAGAAATGCATGTTATAGAGAGGAGCAGAAGTTATGGATATGTATACAAAGGGTGCAGGTAGAAAAGGAAGTGTCAGATTAGTATCATTTCTTCTGACTGACTATTAATTTTAATATTTTTGCCATTTTGTTGTCATATGTCTTGAAAACATTAAATAATAGAAGATGACTAACATTTGTTATTGTATACACAAATATGTTTCTCAGCCTTTGTTCTCTAACATGAAACAAACAGGAAACTCTGTCTAGTCTACCAGTGATGTGTGTCTTTTTGTTATAAATAGGAAGGTCTGGAATCTAGTTTGTATTTTTTCTATCTCCTTTATTCAAGTTCTGTGTTCAAACTACCCTTCTGTTGATAAGGCAGCATAAATCCATCCCATGCAAATATTTCATTTAAATTGTTATGAGAAAAACAACAAAACTAATGTTAGTTATTCTGAGTAAAGGCTATATTTTAGCAAAAGAAAACAGTCCAAGACAGAAACATAAACAAGGAGACTAGAACAGTCCTTTAATATCCATATGGTTTAGTTTGCTGAGAAGCTAGGGAAAGCCTGATTTCTGTCATCCATTTATAAGTATTTAAAACCTTTCTAAGTTCTAAACTGTTCTAACTTTAAAACCTTTTTAACTTTTCAACTATTCAAAACTTACAGTGCAGGGAACTGCCTTGGAAGGGAATGAATAATTTATATGATGGGATTCCAACTTCAATTTCTGTGCTTCTGCAAGATATATGTGTAATGTTATGAAATGTAGCTCTTCCTTTAAAAAAAGGTTGGTTTACATTGGTTAATAAGGCATTTTAGGCCCTTATTTTTAAGCCATCTGTTTAGATAGAGTTGTTTGAGGGTTGGGGTTTCTTTAAGCTTGATTTTGTTCTCTCTGAAGAGAACTGCTGTGCAAGAGGAGGGGAAAAAAAAAAAAGGTACTGCCAAGACAAAAGAACAACAAAAAAACAGTAGCAAAAAAAGATAACAAAAAGTTGAGAACACTTTTTTTCCTCATAACTAGAGCAGGTTCATGATTTACAGGTTAGAAACCTGAGCATGAGAAGCAGCAACTGAGCTGTCAGACTGACAATTGTGTAACAAGACGTTAATCCAGGCGGGCTCGAGGGACATCTGCTGCTCCTCCTACCAGAGGCTGCACAGCACTTCTAATACCCTGTAACAAGCTTAAACCCATGATAAAATATATATGGTTACAATTACAATGTGCCACAGGAAGAAGGCAGGAGACCTCAGAAGCTTTATTGGTATCACTGCAGTAGCAGGGAACTTGCTAACTGAACTTTCCAGGTGAACCTCAGATGCAAGGGGAGACACAGCCCAGATGCTTCTGCCAGGCAGCCCTGTGGGGAAATGCCTTCCTGGCTGCAATCTGCCAACCTGTAAGTGCTTGAGCCAAGCATCACAAAAGCTTCAGAGGTTTTAATATCAGCCAGAGTGTTCTGCTCCTATTTCTAGCTACAGCTACATTTCCTCAGAAAAATACCCCAGAAGTTAGCTAACACGTCACTTTGGGTCAAGTGGTAGGGGAGAGTAGCTGATGGAAAGAAGAGCTGCTAGATCCTGCAGCAATCAGTGAGACTGCTGAAGCAAGGGGGAATAGAAGATTAATACAAATGTCTTTTGGAATACAAGCTTAATAAAAATATCCTTTTGAACCATCTTGGCACCACCATCACAGGGTACACCAAAAACCAGTGTGGTTTTGGAGAAATGCTCTGTATCTTCAGAGAGCTATGTCATGTGTTCTCTGTACCTCTTCCCACAGAGCAGTTAGGTCAGACACATGAGAATCTCTGGGTTTTGGTCGCTGTGACTATGAGGTGTGAGACTGGAAAGAAATGTAGAGAGGATAGTTCTGTGTTTTGGTGAAGACCAAAGCCAATCCATGTCTAGCTTCAGCAGCTGGCTTCTGTTATGATTGAATGAAGCAAAAAGAATTCAAGAACTTTTGTATTATTAGGACAGCATCCTCATTTCCCAAAACACTCTTGTAATAAAAAGCTGAAAATAAATATTAGCTGCAAATTTGAGATATTTAATGTTAAGTTTTTTCACTTATTAATTTCTTTGAGAGTGGCTTATTTCTGAATAAGTAATGCTTGACTAAATCTATTATCAAGGTGGTTATTAATCACATATAATGTTAATAATATTGGCTTGTTTTAGATGATACTTTACTTCATTGAAACTAGTATCTATTAGCCTGGCTTTGGTCTTTCTAAGGTGCTTTGAACTTTAAGGAAACATATGGGAGGGTTATATATTAGGCCTTTATTAACAACACCTTTGTAGCATTAACACTGAGCACCTTCTTATACCTGACACTTTTCATTCCTGTTTATCTGGTACACCTTAACACATGGTGACAAGAACAGGGCTTCACAGCCCAGCTCTCCTCAGAGTCTGTTCTTCTCTTCTCACTGTTACCTGCATAGACCTGAGGAAAACAAAAGCATGTTAGGTATTGGTCCTTTCTCTTCAAAACACAGGTAATATGAACTTACCCTTAAGAAGTTTGATGCATCTTTGTTAAATCAAAACCTGTTTATTATATGACGTTTGATACATGCCTGTCTCTAGATGCCTAGTTCTCATTACTTCAGATATTTAACTTGAAAGATCAGTGAATTCCCATAAACGATTTAAAGAATTTGATGTAAGCTGAAATAAGTTAAATGCCTAATTTTAAGCATAGATAGTTGAGTGACCCACTTCCTTTCTGCTTAAGATGTTCAAAGAGGCTTAATTTCAGTTTCTGATGGATGTGTTACTGTTTTATCCAACTCTCTTAATCCCAGTCTTATATAAACCATAGCATTGGTGTATTTTAAAGCAGAAGACTGAGACAGGAGTTTCCATTTGTATACTTGGAGAGTGAACATGATTTGGCAGCCTGAAAACTTTGAATCAGATTAACTTACTAGTAATGGTCCTCTGGTCTGAAGGGGATACAGTATCCTGCAGAAGTGTGAAGGGGAAGCATTCCTAGTGCACTGCTTGATAGAGGGCGATGGAAATGCTAGATAAAGGAGTTACACTTTCACTCAAATTGGTTCAGGTCTGTATTTCAGTGTGGACGTTCCCAGGCTTTAACCCTCTTGGCTCCCATATGAATTTCTATATAACTGAATAGTTTTATATTCAGATAGAATTGTTTTTTTTATAACTGTCTTAAACAGCCTTTCAGTGGCACTGGGATCTTGGATTTCAAAGAAATCAAAGGCCAAATGCTATGGTTTGAAAGGGACTGGATTCAAACATCACCCAACTCTAGTTGTACAATAGGCTGTGACTGCTTTCCAGTTCTAAAGGTGTAGTGATTCTTGAGCTCTGACAGAAATAGCTTTGGAGCACAGTTATAGCTAGCACAGATCTAGTGTGGTTCAGTGCGTCTTACAGGATTTTTACATGTTGCCTTACTTGAAGCTATGCCATCCAGAATGTGGTTTACCCAAACAAGTTCTTCTATGAACAGCAAAGTCCAGTTTTATGGACCCTGTAAATCCAATGGATTTGCATTCCACATCACTAAACTCCTTCTGCCCTTATCTCCTGTTTTCTTTCACTTTCATTGCTTCTTATATTGTTATCTCTGGTCCCTTTGCTCTGCTGCTGAGAATCCCCATGTCTCTTAAACTTTCTGGGCTGAAAAATATTCTGCAGAATTATTCGTACATTTAGTAACTATGGCTATAGTGTAAATGATAGTATAGGATTACATCTTAAAAATTTTATAAAGCACATAAATACAAAAGAAATGTGGAATATACTTGAAATTCTTCTAGGGTTTTTAACTGCTTTTTCCCCACAAACTTTGTGGGAGTTGCAGCATGTCCAGATCTTAAATTAGAGTGGCTCTGAGTAAATAAATCAGAGTTGTGAAAGCTGGGAATACTGGAAAACTAAGTAGAACACAGTTCTGTCCAGCACCTAACAGCAACGGCTGATTTAAAGAAAATGTCTACCTTCTTGCTGGGGGTGGTATTAAAGCACCTAACTTCTCTCCTTTTATTAGAGGGAATGAGGAAGCTTTATTAGAAAAGCACTAATGCTTTTTTCAGCCTCAGTAAACTTTTACAAAGCTTTTATGCACTTTATAGCCATAAGACAATGGAAGTTTATGCCATATCTTAAGTTTGTATGCATTATCTTAGGTTTTGTTGATGTTCTGGAAACCTTCAGGCTTTCTTCAGAAAGTTGACTTGGGTTTCTTGTGCATGAAGATTTTTTTCCATCTGCCTTACGGTAGATTTTTTGATCCCTGAGGTATTTGTCCACTGTGACTAAAATCAGGTGGGTTTTTTTTTTTTTTCTTCCTTGTCTAAGCCTATTCATTTCGTGTATGAACCAAGACACCATTTTTTTCAAGGGCAGTAAATGCTAGTAATGTCTGTTCAGACTATAGGAACAGAAAGAACGAGATCTGTTGAATAATATCAGGAATAAATTTGACCATAGACTTCTATGGGGGGAAAAAAAAGGACATTATATGGAAAGGTTCTTCACTACCACTACATTAAGAAAAAAAATGGTCTTATTCTTGTGTTCTCTTTTTCCCTTAAGGCCTTGAATTTATAATTTTATTCTCCAATACCTAAATTTAGTTTAGAATCAAGTACAGTAGCTCAATAGAACACTGCACATTAAGATCCACATTGAATTTCACATGACAGGCTTTACATTTGCTGAAGGCTTGAGGGCTATAGTTTTAACAGTCATCTCACTCACATTTAGGTTGAACGTGGTTTGATGCACGTCTAGGAAATTTGTGTTTTGCTCACACAGGGGATGATTCAAGTCTACAGCTGTCGCAAATAGTATGCAGGACCTAATTCACAAATAAGCTGTCAGTTACTATGTTCCCACAATAAGAGGAAATTAGAATCACAAAAGGAAATTGGCATGAAACATAAGATGAGAAAAAAAAATTAAGCACATGAATATTAAATTTGGATGAAGAATCACCTTAAAAACTAGAATATATACTCCTGCTTCACCTTTTATTATTGCAGTTGGATCTCTATAAAGCACACCTCACATATGAGTGTAGAATTCTACACACAAAAAGTATTATTTACCCTTAAACATACAACTCACCTATATTGCTGTGAAAATATCTATAATGATAAAAAAATGTATTTGCCTGATCACACTGTTCTCCCAGTATTTATGTCATCAATCTACCATGTAAGAAAAGTACTAAGAAATACCCTTTTATAGCTAAAATGAGAATTCCTGAAGAAGAAACTCAACAAACCTTTCTGAAAGTGATGTTATCTCCTAGGGTAAAAGCATCAAACACAGAATGTACTTTATAGCAGATTTGATTTCACCCTTCTGTGTGCAGGACTCTTTGCCCATTTTGCCATAATACAGTTTTATGCATTTATTTACAGAATTTTACCAGCGTGACATTTCAGATGGTCAAGTGACGTTTCTAGTCTTTTCCCAGGCACAAAAATAACCATGAAGTGCTTGTTGGTGTGGAAGTGCTGATGCACAGAAGTATTTTGAAAGCTATTACTTGATCCGATTGTATGTGTCAGTACCCAGACAGCAGAAAATATTATATGTATTGTTTAGATAAATATGAACCAGAATGAGATATATACACATCATATAAAACTAAGTAAGCTAGTACTTGCTGAAATGTAAGAACTGGTAATGATTTGATATCAGAAAATGTTGTATGGGATTAGACACCTGTTATTTTTACTGAAGTGAATATACTATAGAAATCACCAGAAGGAGCATATTTATTTAGTATTGTGTGTTTTGGAGGCCTTTTATTGGAAAGTTTTACCCCAAAAGACCACGTTGGTTCATCTGATTTTGTATGTTCATTGTCACTTGTACTTATCTGGGATGGTACTTTTGGCCCATTTCCCTTATTTCTGTGTTACTTTCTTTAGCTTACACTTTGAAGAAACTCACTTCCCCTGAAAGCCTCTTGCAACCAGAGCTTCAGATGTAGAAAGGTGGTTCCTCATTATATGAACATATCTTTCTCCTTTATGCTCAACTTTGCTTGACATTCCTGTGAGACTACAAGTATGCATGAGGTAACACATGTGCTGATGTTGCTGCTGGCTCAGATCTAAAGGGATGTAGGTGCCCCAGTTTATACCAACTGTTGGGCAAGAACAGTTAAATACGAATCTGATAGTTATTAATGCAACATAAGAATTACAGTGCAAAGTCATCTGGCTTGTAGAAACAGGTGCAGTTCATAATGATCTATTTTTTGTACAGGAAGGCTCCATCTGTAGCCATTCCTGATTATCATGTATTGTACAGGAATTATTGTGTAGCATAGTTATTTTAAATCATAAATTACTGCATTTAAAATTAAACTAAATTCAAACAAGTGTTCATATTTCAGAAATTATTTCCATACCGTATGTGAAGTACCTGTCATCACATGATGCCAGCATGTTATTTCTTAAAGACCACTAGCATGCAAACTGTATGCTCTGAAACATCCATCAAGTAAGAGCTTTAGTAAACAGAATATCATTGCTACAAACAAGACTGAGGAATTGTTTCCGACAATTAAACCTGCACCACACAATAGATATTCGTGTATGTAACTTCACTTCCAGTTCAATTGCCTCTGTGTACAGATCACTCAAGTGCTCTTATCTAGTTTTCTCCAAGCTTGTTCTGACAAGTTTGAATAGTGGTGGTTTGTTCTGAAGCAGTCAGTCCTTCTGACAATGCAAAGAATTAGTCTTTTGTCAGTGCATATCAAGTGCAACAAAGGCACCGTTCTGCACAGCCTGATTTGGTGGCTGTTTTTCAGCAGAACTGATGACTACATTTCCAAATTGTGAAAACTTAGCACTGCTAGCGTGGCTGGAGCTTCATTTTTTTCTCATGTGCTCAGTGCCAAAAAAGCTCACAGTTTAAGTCGTTGCTATTTTAGAAGAGCTTATTTTATTATTATAGTTGTTGGCTTTTAAAGACTACATGCCTTACTTTCTGGGTATACATAGTCATACTTGTGTTTGGCATTTAGGGGAAATGTGTATCATTTCCTGAAACTTTTTGAAATATTTAACAAACGCTTCTGGTCATGGTTTATTCTTAATTCTCAAAACCTCTCTAATTTATATCTTAGTATTCAAAGAGAGAATTGCAGAGAAGTGACAGTTGATGATAGTAAGTTACAGAGATATTTTTTGGTTTATTCTATTTTAATCAGCTTTAGAATAATACTTATTTACATTTTTAAAATTGCATAGACATATTATATCTACATTGAAATTATTATTTGTAATTCTTTAGATTGCTATTATCACACTGAAATGTGTTGACCCTACCTCATTTTTATTATGTAAACATTGAGTGATTTTTGCTTACAGATGTATGAAATTTTCTCTGTCCCTGGAAGAATTCACCTCTTCTCAAAGATCTTGCTATAGCTCATAAAAGACTATTAGCTATAACAGATTATGTGGGGAAACAGTGTATGGAATAACATGTTGCGGAATTCCTTTAACTATTGGATGTGGAATGTAAAAATATACATGAAAGCAGTATGAAAATGCAGTTGTCTAGGAAAGAATAAATCAGTTTTGATGTATCTATTTTCAGTTAGAAAAAGCATTTTAGCAGTGAGCCAGTATTTTTATTTCACGTTCATGTCATTTCATTTTTACTTATATTAATATTTCAAATAGAAATTCTACTGTTGCTAAAAATTTCATTTCAATAATATATTAAAATACAATGTATCAAAACTTCCTTCCTGAGAAAAATTCTAAAATCGTGACTTGTCAGGTTTTTTCTTCAGTATGAATATGAGTGGTCAAAATTCACCTAGAAGAGAGAAAACCCTTCTCCTTTTTCTAAAAACAGAAAAAAAGAAAAAAATCTTTTTATCAAACGATTTTTCTGTTACTGGAATTTAAAGTATCCTTTAGACCTACATAAATTATTAGGTTTTTAGAAGGAGATGAAATAATGTAAAAATGTTCAATGGCTCTTTATCTTAAGAGACTTCTTAACAAGATAAGTATATTGGAATGTATATGTTCTGAACCTGTGTACTCTGTGTGTGTATCCAGAGCTGTAGGGAAGTATAACTAAAAGAGATATGAGATATAATTTGAAATTTTCAGTAAACCTAATCTATTAAACACAGGCAGACAAGACCAAGTTTATTAATAATTTGGGGATGGAAACCACCAAGGAACCTGAATAGGTTGATGGACTCCTAAACTCATGACTGTAGGTGCAGAATGGATTCCAAATAGAGAGTCATATGCTTGCAGTAAGGACATCAGTCTTTGTTTAATTTTATTTTTTTTTCTTAATGAGATTGGGTTTTGGGTCAGGCAATACACCTATGTTCATATTCTCCAGAATTATGTCTCAGCTTTCTAGTTGATGTCAGTGATTCAGCAATGATGACAGTGAGCTGGTATGAAAGGTGGGCAAGGCGTGTCTGGTTTCCCTTCACATTTGTTACTAAAAAACACCCTTTGCGACCTCCAATGCCTACATCCTGTGTGTGGCTGTGAAGAGAGATTGTGCTGTAGTTACCTTTGTAGTTACTAGTAAAGACATAATAATTTCAAGCATGATCTTTGCTCTCTTACTATAGGTGTTACTTCCAGAATGGTCTATTTGAGCTCAGTCCTCAGCATTATATTGCTTGTATTTTATTCTGGAGTTGGATTGAAATATAAAAATTTTGTGGGAACTTCTCCAAATTCTTTTCAGTACATCAGAAAATAACAACAGAAATGGTTGCAGATCTTGTGAGAAGCAACATTTCTAAGTTTCTTTTATTTCAGCGTAAATATTTTGGTTGATCAAATGGACTTAAAGTTTTATTTTTTTCCTCTGGTGAATGGACACAGTCCCTCTCAGAGCTATTGCTTCTGCTATCTGCTTCTTAGAACATGACCTTTGAAACTTTGAATGTAACCTTCACAACTAAAAGAATTAGAAACTTCTTGTCTTTAACTGAAGTTTTTATTTTGACTCACCAGGGATTTTCTATGAACTAGCTCAGTTTTACTTTTGATTTGCTTAGATATTTAAGTTAGATCTAGACGTGAAGTTGATTCTTCTGTGCCAGGAGGAGTACTTAGAATTCAAAGATCTCCAGAGGTTACAATAGCCCCCTTGTTCCACCCCTTCAGTGGAGGTTAAAATGAGTGCTAGTTTAGAGAAATATTCCCCTATGAAAAGCAGTCATCTTTTTTCCTAGCACTGAACAAAGAACTTCATTAGAATATGGAAAATGGCATCACATCAAGCATGCTCCATTTCTCCCAAAGTTTTCATCCATCTCTCCTATGGAGTTGCATGCAATGATTCAAGAAGAACGTAGGTGGTGAGACCCTGGAATGGGTTGCCCAGGGGTGTTGTGGATGCTTCATCCCTGGAGGTCTTCAAGGCCAGGCTGGATGGGGCCTTGAGCACCCTGGTCTAGTGGGAGGTGTCCCTGCCATGGCAGGGGGGATGGAAATACATGATCTTTGAGGTACCTTCCAACCCAAACCATTCTATAATTCTATGACTTCATAAGCCTAGTGACCTCGGTGTGAGCCTAGATGCAGTACAAAGGTGATCAGTCACCTTATCAAAGGTGTAAGTCTCACAGTTGCATCTCATTGCTTGACATAGCCCAGAGCTGAAGTGGCTGCACAGATGCTTGAGAGAATAAACCATGGTGATTGGTGTGAGAGCTTTTAAAGTAGAGATGAACGAGGGGAGCATGGGCTGCCTGTTCATCTCCTGAAGCTTGATTTTTTTGTGTATGAGAGTTTTCCTTATAATGACAGGGGTTTGAGGAGAGGGTGGTTAACAGTGCTGTAGTATCTTTTGCTGAGGCATATGGCGAGTATGGATGTAACTGGATGTAAATGATCTGTTCTTCCCTTTGATGTGACTTCAGCAAACACAAAACACAGATAAAAGGCTCTCTACAGTTTATTATAAAATTACTAGGCAAAATTAGAAACGCCCAGGATGTGCTTAGATGCTTTAAAATTTGCCAAGTGTATTTAAACATTCCTGTCTCCCTCTACAATAGTGTAAGCTGCAAGCAAATTTAGGGCCTTCCTTCTCCTCTTATATGACAAAAGTGGTGCTCTCTGAGCATCATATGACTGCAGGACAACAGGATTAAATCTTCTGGTTTGCTCTCTTTCTGTAGACACAAAGTATGCTCCTTATTGCTACATTCCATTTTGATTCCTTGTGCCTTCTCTTTGACTTTCACATCTACTTACGTGAACTATTTCAGGTAAAAACAGTTTGCTGGCTGTTAGTTACCAATGGAAAGGTTGTTTTAAACATGGGGATTTCTTGGGGGAAAGGTTCATTTACAGTTACAGAAGATGGTATTTGTTTAAATCAGACAGAGAAATCCTTAGAATGTCTAGACAACAAAATAATTCCTGAAGAGAGGAAGAAAATAGACCACTGATGTTCTACAGTTAAGTTCCCCGAGTTAAAATGTGATAGTAGACTTGCATTTAATTTAACCTTTCTTCACATGCTGAATGTAACAGAGCTTTCTGAAAGATGGCTTATTATTAAGCAACAGCATTTAGTAAACAGGCAGCATTGTGTGGAATATCAAAGGCAGAAACACGTTTTCCCACTTGGAAGCTTGTGCACATATCCCACCTTTGTGAATGGTTATTACATGCTCAAGGCATCTGGGGAGGGGCAGGGGAGACACCTAGTAGCCCTCTTCACAAGTACGCCACTTCAAGTCATACTGCTGGATATTTTGGCAGCGTGTTTGTCTTGAGGTAGCTCTGCACCATGGCAAGGGTCCACATTTCTGATATATGAACGATGAAAAGATACTGTAATGAGTAGAAAGTGTTTCAAAATAAAAAATGCAGTCCTTTTCTTCTTCAGACATGGTAATTACTGCAGTGAAGTCCTGGGACTTGATTTGTTATTTTTTTTCCCTAATTGGCACTCTATTTAGAATAAACTGAACCAAAATGTTTGACCTACCTTGCTCCCCTAGTTCATGAGATTGCACCAGCACTAATGGAGAAGTTATATTTGTGAGAGAATAATGGAATTACTCAGCCACTGACGAGGCTGCTTGTCATAGCAATTGCAAGGTTTTACAATGCACTTCATAGGAATTAGAGTTTATATGTAATCTGAAAAAGTATAAAAAGTGAGAACACAAATATTTTTCTAAATATTTCATAATACTCTTGTGCAATGTAAACACATCAAATGACCATGCTTTTAATTAAAGTGAACGTTGCTAGTTCCCCAATCCTATATATTGTTCCTCACTTAAAAATGCATCTGTCATTTTCATGTCACTATAAAGTCCATGATTCCCAAGAATTTTTCTGTCCTGCAAGCACAGTCCATATGTGTTGACTGGTTAAGGAACAACATGTGGCAGGATGCATGATATTTCAATTAGATAATGTGAGCATAATAATTATCTAGTAGAAAAGTCTTAACTCTGGAGTGTACATCTGCTAACATTTCATCTTGGGGATTTTTTGTCTCATTTTTCTTACCATTTAATTGATTCTTGCATTTTCTTTTAATAAGAGACTTACTGAAATTTGGTTGCAGCAAATCAATTGTTCTTACCATGGGAAATATTTTTTTAATGGAAATTTTATGATGAAAATCCAGACTCTTGTTTTGTGGTTGTGGATAAGACATTTTATTTTAATAAGGCAAACTTCACAGTTATTTTTCAAGTGCAAGGTTATTCCTGGTCATATTTTTAATTGCAGTGTTTCTAGTAGACTATTTATGTAGACTGCTTTGTTTTGTTCCTCCGTTTAGAACAGTAGTATAACAGCAGATACTTGAAGGAAGTCTCTAGCCAAGAATAAGATAAGGCTATTGTTGTTTAGCTCTTTTATTATTTGATAAAGTTTTTATCCATTTCAGAAAGCCTTGGTTAATTCCTAAAGAAGCAGTGACTTATCTGAATGGGTCTGTTTCTGGTGATATTTGGAGCAGGCAGGATAGCTGTTGGGTGAGGATCAGGTTAACAATCTAAACAAGTTTTACTGAACCAAGAAATTGGAGAAACACACCCTAAGAGAGAGAGATGATGACTATGTGAAGTAATAGATAGCAAGATAGAAAAAATACTACCTCAAAAAGACAGGCTCTCCTTATGTTCTAAGTGCGTAATAGACTATCTACTGAGAAATGTAATGCCAGTACTTCCTGGCTCTGCAATTGGACCATGCCAGTAGACACAGGAGTTTTGCTATAGATGTGTGGGACATCTTGACTCCTGTGTAACTGCATGGCAAAAAACAATTATTCATTTGTCATATATAACTCTGGAAAATTTTCATTTGGTATGGGAATTGTCCAATAAATAACACTGAGACACAGCTCTGTATGCACAGGCACAGGCTCTAGCTCCAGGGTCTTAATAAGACTCTACATCCAACAATCCTCCTGAAAGCACATGGGAATTTTCTTTCCTCCAGTGGCTGGAGAAATAACCTACTGTCACCATCCCATCTCCTGGAAGTGAAGCCTCTTTATATTCTCTTGCTTCTCTGCCAGCCTATTTTTGACTTCTACATGGCCATGATATCAGTGTGACATCTGAGGTTTCCAGTCAAGCAGCAGCTCTGGGGATAATAGTCCTTCTGAAAACACCACCTCTGACCACCAGCCCCAGCAGCTCTGGCATGGCAACAAGGACTCCAGCAAGCCTGAGCCCACGTGCCTCCCCTCTCCCTTATGGAGGAGCTGAAACTGGATTAATCTCTCTGTGTTCTAGCTCATGTTTTGTCTGATTTCATTCCTACACCTGCAGCTCAGTGGATTTCTTTATATGAGCTTAGCTGAAGCTTCAGTCTTTATACAATTTTGCAGTAAAAAACAGGTTGTCATATCTGACTGTAGAGGAATATAGGAGATACTGCTACTGGGGCTATGCATGACCTTTTTATTCAGTTAGTGACTTAAAAAGATATTGGCTCTTAGAAAACTGGGTTTAATTCTGACTTAAAGAGGGATTGGTGTGGCAAAGCTCACCTTTGTCTTCTAAACGTGAAGGGAAAGTTCCTTCTGTGCTCAGACTAGTTTTGGAGAGTCTTTATACCTTTATTTCAGTCCATGGCTGACTACACAAGGACACAGCACAGAAGGAGGTATAGCTTTCACTAGTTTATCTGCTGATGGTTTGGGTGCATGTTTGCTTATACTGTAACAAAACACGTCTTGTCTCAAGATACTTCAAGTTAAAGGTTGGAAATGATGAAGATTTTTGACAGATAATTTCTGAAACCTCCTACAGAAATCTGTATTGGAAATTTTATACCGGTAGATTCCCTGCCTGTTATTTATCTATATATGTTTGGTTCAAAGATTCTCCATCATGGGCAAGTGAGAAAATTGGTATTTATCAGGGTGATGTTGAGAATAACATAGATGAAATGGTACATAGTGACTTTGTCTATGCTTTGGAAATACAAATTCCTTAGACTTCTGGTCTGTTGTATCCATTTTTTTTATTACATGCTGTCATCACAAAATACTGTATAAAATCTTGTTTGGACATCAGTGTTACAGGAACTTTGCAGCCTTGCCTCTGGTTTCAGTATGGTTTTAATCAAATTTTTAGCTTTGGGACCCTGTTATAAACATATCAGCAGATTTTTACAAGAAACTTTTAACTATCTATTATGTTATTTTGTTGCCCATTAGTGAATACAGCAAATTAAATCTAAAGGCACTGAGAATGAATATAACAAGTTAAATCCAAAGACCCTGAAGCCCTGCTAGCTAATGCTGATGGTACAGAGCTCACACTGTCAGCACTCAGAATAAAGGAGCTGTTCTGGGGTGTAATAGAGAACTTCATGCCATGTTTGCAAGCAGCACTCAGTCATTTGAAAGGAAAGGTGTTTACCTACAGAGGAGGAGGAGGGAAAAAAAGCCAGTCTTCTCATACATTCTTAGTTTCTATGTATTATATACATAGTCTTAGTTACATATTGGATCTATCTGGATGATTTACATGACTAAAAATAAGGAGTGTAAAAAAAAAAAAAATCTGCTGTTACAGTATTTTAAAAGGGTTTGAAATAGGTGGCATTTCTAGAAGATGCAGTGATATAGTATTTCTCTCAAAAAGCCTCCTACTGAGCATCAGCTGTGATCTGATTTAGTATAAAGCATAATTAATTTCTTTGTCAGATGAAATTATTTGACTTGCACTGGAATATATTTATTTTGGAATATCACTCTTCAGTTATATTTGGACAATATAAAATTATTTAGACAGTACTTTTGAATGAAAAAAGTGTTAATTTAAATGTGTTTATTAGATACCTCATGTATTAGACACAATAACAGCAGAGTACATTTTTCAAATAGGTAAAAATTGAAAAAAAGAATTATCACTCCCTTTCATGCTAAATCACTTAATAATAGTGTTTTTTTCTTATTATTCTTACAGCCCCTGAAGCAAACCAGGCTAGGATTCTGTCTGATGTGCATTTGTTTGTATTTAAGACATTAACCTGTCTAAGAAGTGAATATGATAGAGGATCATATTTCAAAACTATGAATGTATTCCAGCTCTGTGAATCAAAGACCTTCTGACAGAGCTTTTACTTGTCAAAATAAAATATGTATTTTAACATTTCTATCTGCATACTCTGATGTACATCCTCTTCCAACCCATATTTAAAATGTCAATTGCCTAACACAAATTGAGAGCATCCATATAAAAAAGAGTTTGTCTACGTGTTTGGAATTGTTACGTGGTTTTTAATTTAAAAATGCATATGTTAAAGAGAAGACTTAGCAGTCTTACTTTAGTCTTGGCATTAAAAATCACAAATATTTCCTAAATACTGAAAACTTCACTAATGCTTTATTTTAACTGTAGCAAACATTACTGCTCTGTTGACAAGTTCACGTTTTATCGGGATTGCACTTCCCTCCTGTTTAGGGTTCTGTATGAGCACATTGTACAGGGATAAATTTAAGAGGGTGATCACAGGCCATGGATAACCACATAACTATGTCGTGATGCATTTTAGTCCAAAGACTTTACAAAGTATTATTATGACTGCAAATTTTCTCTATTCCAGAAGATTGTTTTAACCAAGTGACTGTTAGTATCTTGAGTTACTGTATTTCAGCCTCACAAGTCTCAACTACAGCCCTTTTAGGAGATTTATCCCTTCTAAAGAAATATTCTGATTTCTTCCTTCAGAAGCCCACAGACACGTACACAGCAAACCAAGCAGAGAGGCATAGCACAAAAATCAGAGCATTTTGAATTAAATACCAATGGCATATCAGTATTCATTTCAGCCAACCTGCAAATCTCACTAATTTGATGGAAAGAACAGTGTAGACAAATTTAGCAGCAGCAGCACTGGGGAGGAGGGATAAAGAAAAAAGTCCTTAAAATCCTAAACCACCTTGTCAGCACTTGAATAAAGAGGAATCAGATCGTTACTTCTATGTATAAAACTTATCTTTTTACCAACCCAAGGGTGTATTTCTTGTTTGTCAAAATGACAGCGGTCAGGTCAGCTCTCCGTAACATGCCAAAGCACGAAGGGATGTACTGTCTTCACTCAGAGAGCTGGCAATAGGCAGCGTCAGACAGGAATTAGAGTATTCCCCCGCACAAGGGGACAGGAGTTAAGGCGGGTGCCATTATCCAGATCAGTATCTTCTCACCCGTCTGATGCTGACAGCAGGCCTGCTGCAGAGCGCCTCTGAGGGTGCCGCTTGGGGAATTTGCAGTTCCAATACTCCAAAGAATATTTTTTGTCAGGGTACCATGTTTTGTTTATTTGCCAAAGAAAATATTTGATCAAAGATCTCAGGGCTTATCTGTCTCGATATTTTTGTCATTGATTATACGATGTCTGTATTTTCTAGGTCACTTACATATTATGCTTATATATGAGCATGTCAAAGAAATGTATTCACTAATGTATGTTTAATGTGAATGCATCTGAACTATTACTCAAACAATGAATATTTTCTACTCCTTAATATTTTCCACTCAACTCTGTTTGAAAATTAACATCTCTTATTTTGATATTATATCTGCTGATAGCATTCAGGATTATGGATAATAGGTTTAAAAAACCATAACATTTACAGTTGAGTCTTATACTCTGATGCATGTTTTTCACTAATTAACCTATTTTAGTTGTTTTGTATCCCAAGATGCTCTGTATTCATCATTTATATGCTCTATTTAACTCTTTTCAGGCAGAAGACAATATGAATATATACAAAAAAGCTCCTGCATATGTTACCCCAGTGAATTGCTCATTGTTTGATGGATGTTCTAGCTGAAAAGTGATTATTGTAACTGAATAGAAAATTCTTGTTCTCTTGTTTAAAAAAAAAATAAATAAAAATGCACATTTTCTAGGATGCATTGTTCCTAAAAGTGACAGACTGACTCTATATTAAATAGAAAATTCCCTTATTTTTTTTAAAAAATATTTTTTCAAAATTGTCGTAGTGTATCTCTGACACACTGTGAAATGTAACACTCCTAAACAAAAAACCCTGCAAACATATTGATATTGCCTCTGTATTGTCTCCACAGAATCTGATTGATATGTTCGGAAACCTGTTTTACCAAAAGTATTTGAACCTGAAATATGTGATTCATATCCTAACAAACTGATTTGGTAAGTAGATACTATTTCTTTTCCATAATTCAGTAGGATTAAATTGAAGATTTTTTTTTTATTGGATGTTTCAAACAAAGTGTTCCTGTAGGAATTTTTCCTTCCACACCTGGAGAATGGAATGTTACTGACATTCAGAACTGTAATGATTTTAGCAGTGTTAACTATCTCTGGTAACCAATGTTTGCCCTAATTCTTCATAAAATGAATAACATTTTTAATGCCCAAGAGTTTTAAATGCCTTGTTCTCAAGAAACCAGTGTACACTTCCTTAATACAGATTTGAAAATCTCAGCCTACCTATGTAATAATGCACAGTTTCACTTTGGATGAAACACATTATTAAGCAACTATAATGTAATCTCCAAACCTTTGGCTTTTCTTTTTATTGAGATGGTTATCTGTGATTATTTTTTCTAGTGTGGATTTCTTGTGACGGGATGGACATATTATGAATTCTCTCCGAATTTTCTCTTAATGCCTAACAGTCAGACAAGTTAGAAAAGGGGCAAGGGAAGAGTTCATGGTGCTTATGGAAACCATGGGTTCATACACTATCATGCTTTGAAAAATATATTTAAAAAATCGAAAGTCACGCAAGAGTAAACTCCATTCAGTAATGCATCATAAATATCTGTGTCATCCACTTTGAGTATAGAACACGTGCTGGTTTTTTGTTGTTGTTCGGTAACATGAGAAGTTGTATAATGCTTATGGTACCACATTGATTTTTAGCCTGATGGACGTTTCTTGAAGTCACTAGTTTTAAATTTAGAGATCATACATATGCAAGATGAATGGTTTGAGTATAGAGAAGTTCTAAATGGAGGAGAATTAAGTGGAATATTCAAGTTTGGTTTGCGATTTCCTTTTTGAACTACAAACTGGTTTAGGATGTGTTAAAAACTGTGTTCGCTCCTCTTTCCTTACACTGTATGAGGTGAAAATATTATCATTATATAGTTTATTGCACTGAAAATGAGAGTTATAATTAGATTTCTGTCTCCATCAAAGCGTATCCTAAAGCTCCTGCTAGAAACAACTAGATAGACTTATTTTACTAAAAGAGCAGTTGAAGAAAAACATCAAGTAAAATATGGTTCAATGCTTATAAGCAGATGGATGAGAATCATAAAACACCTTTATTCAAAAATATTTATTGAAAATGGATATTTAGAAGGAAGAACCCTGTGGCTGGAACACAAAATAATTCCCAAAGCAAGAACAGACATGAAACTTCAAAAGACAAATTTGAGACTGGCTAGAAAAGGGAGCAAGAAAAGTTTCTGTTTGAAGCAAGTAATTACCTTTTAGGACTTTACCTCACATTATATGGATGCACCGGTACCCAATTTAGCTTGGAGCATAAGTCCTTCATTCATTACTAAACTCTTTCTTTTTTCTGTACATGAATTACATATTCCAAGACAACATCACGCAGTGAGAATGTTTTTAACATATTGTTTTGCAACTTCATATTAACTTTCTAAATTTACTAAGCATCAATGAATTAATATCTATATCTGATTAATTTAAAGTAAATTTCTCTCTCTGATATTGTGAACAATCTCAGATTAACCTGCAGCCTGAACTTTGTGGCGCAATTCTGGAGGGATTGTGGTTCTTTGGGAGAATTCAGCTTCAAACTAGAAATAGGTCATTTATTAAAGAAGCCACAGAAGCAGGAGAAATTTCTACCTCCTCTGGCAATTCTCCCTTTTTCCCTTCATGCATTTTGTATTACCAATGTGCTTTTTTGTTTTTACAGTGCCCAAATTTTGCCAGTATGTTAGAATATGTTCATCTTACAGAGACTTGTTGCATACTCAAGGTTTTTCTATTGACAGAGTAGTTCTGTCCCTTCAGTACTGCATTTTATTCTCTGTTGAAATGTTTACTATTTCTGTTCTGATAATCTCTGCCAGTGAGAACAAAATAACAAAATGGAGGGGTAGCATCCTACTTTCAGAAAAACTGCAAGGTGGACAAAGATCAGAAGGCAGACATTGGAGTAAGAATTCTTCAGAACTGATTTATGAGCAAATGCAAGAGCTTCCTTCTTGGATAATATTAGCCATTACATGTGGGAAAGTCAAGTGTTCCATTTGCCTGGGAGAGCTCAAAGAGATTCATAAAGGCAACCATAGTTCCTAAATGAGATTCAACATACAGATCTGTAGCTTGGGTGAATTTTGACGGTATTTCTAGCTCAGCACAACATTTCAGGCTGGATGACCTCAAATAAGGATTTATCAGCTCAGCATTTATTAGAATTATAGTTTCAGACTTTGGGCTTTGTGCAAAGCTAATTACATATTGCGCTATTATACAACTTGTATGCATTCTGATACATTTTAACTGATCCATAACGGGAAATATATTGGAGATGGATAGATCAAACCATTTTGCCTGGGGAGGCATCCTGACTTTTGAGAGTTGCACTCAGCTCAGCACAGTCAATAAAACAGTGGTGGGAGACAGCTGAAAAGGACCAACTGTTCCCAGACACTCTATAAGGTTTCCTTCCCTGTTCTCACTGTGTGAGAGAGAGATAAGCCTTATGTAACACTGGGCCTTATGCAAGGACTTTGACTTTTCTGCGTTCACTGGAAGCCACTGGAGAAGGCTGCAAGTATTCCTCTGCTTTTTAAGTTTTTTATTCAAAATATACAGAGCCTAAGTACTGAATTAAAAAGAAGCAGCAACTGCTGAGAGCATCCTTATTTCACGGGGAGCATTCAACTTCTTTCAGAACTGATGTTTTCCTGGATGGATTTGGCACTGTCGTCTTGCTTTCACTGTTATTTTCTGACTGTTTCATCTACATTTTTCCTCTAGTTGTCATTGGTGTCAAAAGAGAAATAAGACAACTGATTCAAAGGTCAGAAACATCATTTCAGATTTGATGAGTCAGTGACAATAGAGCTTGGAGAAGTGGCCCTTGGCAAGTTTAAAAGTAGTGACAGTTTTGATGGTGAAATGGTTACAGGCAGCTGTGAAGGAGGTTTCTTTCTGCATAGAAAGATAAATTATGAACTAAAACTTCTAGTGATAATACATGCCGAAGATTTAATTAGGGACAAGATTGGTCCTTAGTTTTCGTACCCTGAAAAGGGATCATAGAATCATTCAGGTTGGAAAAGACCCTTGGGATCGAGTCCAACCATCAACCCTATTGTACATGTTCTCCCCTAAACCATATCCCCCAACATCACATCTAAATGACCCTTAAACACACCCAGGGATGGTGACTCAACCACCTCCCTGGGCAGCCTATTCCAGTATCTGACTACTCTTTCAGTGAAAATTTTTTTCCTAATGTCCAGTCTAAACCTACCCTGTTGCAACTTGAAGCCATTCCCTCTTGTTCTATCAATGTCATAAAATAGTAGCATTATACCTGAGATCTGCTGTGTTTTAATGACATGTTACTGTCACATGTTCCTTTCATCTACAGGACTACACAACATCAGTTGGTCACTCTTCAGGTACTCTGATTCAAAAGGTTTTTGTAAAAGTCAGTATTGAGCTATGGCAATTCACACTTGCTGAAGATCTAGTCCAAGGTTCATAAAGTGCATTGAAATGAGAAATAACAGGTGCTGCAGAAATGCCAAATTTTCTATCAGTGAGATAAAGAGAAGAAACCTGTCTTCAGTTTTTACCAGCAAAAAAGCCCACAGAGGTGTGAAGTAAAGTCTTAGGCACATTATAACTTCAATCTGCAATGACTTCTGTTTTTTCTGGTGTCAGGTCTGTATTTTGTTATACATAGTAAAGTATCCTGCTTAATTCAACTTCATCCCTCCACCCTAGATTAACAATAGACAAACTGGTCTCCTTGAAATTACAGTTGCTAGATCTTGGCATGAATAATTTTCTAATGAATAGATTGAGGCAAAAAGATTTTAGAAGCATTTCAGTTTAAAAGTGAGAAACTGTTTGAAATGCTATTCATACTTTCAAAATCCCTAGTCAGAAAAGCCAGCATTGTCATGTTTGGTTTTGCTGGGAGGTGCATGGGGGTGGAGGGAAGCGTTTCACCCTGAAATCTTAAATGATGTTTCTACATGCTTTTGTGGCACAAATAATTGTGAAGAGGAAGATGTCTCAGTGACGTATGCGGTAGCCCCTGACAGTCTTGAGGCCTGGCTATTCTTTCTGCTTTTGCTCCAGCAGAGTATCTGGGAATTTACTTTAGTTTGGGAACCTTGGCCTGGGAGCCAAATCAGGAATGATGTCTATTTGAGCTGGCAGACAGTGAATGACTGGTGCTGAGCATAAGTAATCCATGTTGTGAAGCTTTAAGATGCCATTAGCTTTGAAAAAGTACTTACTGTCAGTATTCCTGAAATACTAACTTTCTGAGGCATTGCGGTCTGTCCTTTTGAATATTCTTGAATAAAGCATAAGGTAATCCCTCTTGTAGGCATTATGCATGTGCATCCCACAGTGAAAAATGTGTGTCCTTGGGCCTAGTGGGACAAATTCTTCCCTTGGTTACATGAGAGAAAATGCAGAGTAAAGTCATAGCTGTTGCTGAATTCTTCAGTGCTCAGTGATGCAAATGAGGGCTGAATTCATCCCTCTGCCTGTATCTGGTATTTTGCATAGAAATGCTCGCTGTGCTGAAACATACTCACATTTGCAAGACTGTGTCTGTAGTTTACATTTCCAATTTTAATTTTTGAGCCATGCGTAAGAGGCTCCAGGGAACAGTGTGTACTGTCAGCAGAAGTTATCTTTTTGATGAATCAAGCACATTGTTTGTACCCCTGCATTTGATAGACGTGTTGTAATAAGGTCCTGAACTGCTTACTGTGTCTTTATGTACCTTCCCTCTCAGCAGTTGTAACTATTGTGCTGCTTGACCTATATTAATGGTACTACAAACAACAAGCTTAACCATTAACTTGTGAGCCCTGTTTAAATGGATTTTGCCAAGAGATGAGAACTGAAGATTTAAGGAGGTGTAAAAATTAAAAAGAGGGAGACCCAATGTGAAGTTCATCAGTGCTTACTGAGCTGAGGTGGAGGGTGGGAAGGAGCTCAAATACCCAAGAATAAAACCTAACATATTATTATGGGCTGAACAACTGGTGCCATTCAAGGTATGGAAAAGATCTATCTTAGATGCTTTGTTCAATAGCTTGTGCATTTTGTCTGGTTACTCCAAGGAGGATTGCTTGCTGTATTATCTATGTCCATACATACTCTGTAGCAAAACTAGGCTGAGCGGGTTACAGTGAAGGGGGGGAAATATTGGCTGTTACTGCTGCCTGGGAAAAGGGAGACTGGCTGTCAGTGACTTGAGGAGACAGTGAAAGCTAGAAAGTGTTCAAGTGAAAGGAGTCAATGTCAGACTAGTGCTTTAGGCGCAGAAGGAGCAGTCTGATTTAGCTTGATTCCATTGGGCTGCATCTCAGGAACTTAAGTTCTATCCATAGAACTTGAATTTTGACCACTTAATACAAGCCAAAACTCTCATTTCTGATATATATGACTCCATCAGCTCAGGTATAAGCAACTGTGACTGCTGATTCATGGCAACTACCCCATGTGTGTACAAAGTGAACAGCAAATGTGTGTGTGATGGTTCAGTATCTGGTGTGATTTGACCCTTTGTGGAGAAGTGATTCTGTGCCTCTAGGTTTATTGATATTGGTGATTTTTAAAATTTGTTTTTCTTCTGGACTGAGGTCCTTAAAGGGTGGCCTGATAAAACTGCCTCATTTTATGTGTGCAGGCACTTAAATCTGCTACTGCTTCCATCTGGTGGTTATCTCTCTCTCCGCTGGGATTTCACCATTCTGGCTCCACAGGGCATATGTAGGTGTCTTGTGCAATCAAATAGTGTGTGTCCTGCTGGGTCCTGGTGATTGACAATGCCAGAAATGTGTGCTTTAGCTAAAGTAGCAGCTGATATTCATAGGTGCAAACGTCTATGGTTCATTCTCTGCAGCTGAGCTGTTCTTAGGCATTGTTGCAGCTGTGAATTAAGCACTAGGTAGCCCTGTTCACACAGTCAAACCTGAGAATCAAGCGAAAAGCCTTCACACTTGTTTGAGGCTGTTGCAGAAACAGAATTGCTTATTTTGCTTTAAGTGCAGCAGAATATGTGGCTAGGAGCATGCTTTAGAGACATGGTATTTGTGTGTCGGTCCTTATTCTGATGTAAACTGAGGTGAGTAGAAATTTGTCTTGTCACTAATAGATTTTTTTTGTTGAAACAGGTAAACTGAGACAAATTCTTGTCATCCCCAATCTTAAGGGTTGTTAGCTGAGTAATAATCTTTGGGCCTTGATTTGAAGAATGCAAACAACTTGGTAAACATATAATGAAACCACAAAAAGCTTTGTAATATGAAGGGAAGCTGTCAGCAAGACTATCAACAATTTAGTGATATTTAAGCCAAGTCAAGGAGAGAAGCCCATGATTCTGGCTGCTGGACTTCTGTAACCAGTGATTTCCTTGTCTTGCTTGGATTCCTAGAGGAAAAGGGGCACAAAGTCACCCTTACAAGGAAGTGATCTCAATTAGAGTCAACAGGAAAGACAGAAACATTGAGGAAGGCTTATTGAGAGCAAAAAAATGCAACTGTACCAACATAATTTTTCTTGCCTCTCAGTTTCTGCAGGTTTTCTAGGTTTCTGCGCTTTTATCCCTTCTGATGCAAGTAATTCCCAAGGTTTCAATTTAAGCAAGTTAAATTGGCAAAAGCCTCTGTATAGGTGATTTCTAAGGATTATTTCTGCTTATGTTAGTTTATTCCTGAAATTCTACAAAAACAAGGTTAGCTGAGGGATATCAATTTCAAAGTTTGTCCATACGTGCAGTGGCATTAATTTCTTTAATCTGGATTAGCAGACATGGTTTTGCTTTACCCAGAGCAAAGATAGGAGCAAGGCAGGCCCCTGTGGCTACTCTTCTTCCCTTTTCTTGTCTGTCTATCCTTTCAACTTGGAAACAGCTATGTTCAGAATGAGGTCACAGCACGGTGATTTTGTTCTGAACATTAACTTTTGTTCTAGCAGCTGTGCTGGCTGGCACCCATGCAAGGAAATTTAGCATTTCCCACTGTATTGGTACAACAGTATGATTTTTATTTTGCTCTGAGCCTAATGGGCACGTTCCGGCTTGTAATCATGAGAGGTCCTGGCAGATGAGCTTTTGAGATGCTTGTTCATAACTCTGGTGAGCAGCTCCCCACTGTTCTGTGTGTTCAAACTAGCTTGCAAGTCATTAGATTTTTCTCCGTCTGGTGACTCGGTGGGAAGGCTTGTTTACTTGCTAGTTTAAGGCACCTGGTTTGGGTCTTCACATGTTGGGAAGGAAAGGAAAAATCTTGAGTCCTTTTTGCTAGTAGTCAGGTATGTGGGAAACGAAAGAAATTTAGGCACAGAATGTGACCTGTACAAATATGGGCAAACCAGACTAAAGCAGCAGATTTAACTTCATGCCTTTTTATAGCTTGCAAAACAGTTGCCTGCCAAGAGGTGTTTTCTGTGACCCAGTGACAATACAGTGAGACAACAGAGCACAATTCAGTTACTTTTTACTCATTTAGTCAGTCTCTCTATCCTGCAGCAGCTGTCATGATAGGACAGCATCTTCTAGCATCTTGATACTTTCTATGCTAAAAGGTTAGTGTGAGCTGTCTTCAGAGAATTTTGTTTCGTATCAGAGCTATAAACCTTATCTCAGTAAATAGAGTAAAGCTGGCTAATGATCACCAACTTTATGTTCTTTTCTTTCAGGGGATAGGCTCAAAAATGTAGTAATTTCTTTCAACAATATAAAAAGCATCTTAGAGAAAATAGTCTTTGTTACATATCAGTAAAGATAAATACCCTAAAAAAAGGCTACTTATTGCCTGTATTTTCATGCAGAGCGTAGAAGTATAGTGTCCATAGCTAGTTTGAGGGATAGATCTTTCTGAGCATTTATAGCTCAAGTTCAAGCTCTTAATGCAGACCTCGTATGGAAGTTAGTGGAAATCTTGCATGTCTGAGAATTGTGTGACTTATTTTTTTATTGACAACATCTCAGAGAAGACAAACTCATTAGAACCATCAGGGAGAAATGGAAATAACTTGTGTTTCTTATGTGGCTATTCAGAAAAGGAGGATTGCCAACTGGAAGCAGCCATATGTATGTACGAGATTGCAGCTGGGAGGGCAGTCTAATTTCCTTAAAAGCAACTAGATGGTGCTTGTTTATTGCAAACTATGTGCAAGGTAAAGCTCAGGAGCAGGGAAATGTGTTGTGAAATGTCAGGGAAAGGATTATGTTTGTAAACAACTACATTTCAAATAAGCAGTAGGACAGAGTGAGTGTTATATTCAGAAACCCCGTGTGCGTGTCAAGGACAGATAGAAAAAGGACTCTACTGGACCAGAGTGTCTCTTTTGTACCCAAAAGACAGGCATAATGTCAATTACTCACTGAAAATCAGGACTCAGTATATTTTGGCTTTTAATGACATTTGAATTGACACACAGAAGTAGGCCTCTTAGCCCAAGAAGCTTTTCTTTCTCACTTAATTACTTTAACTCGACTTCTGTACTTGCTTCCCCCTTTTAGCACTTGCTTCTGCGGAGTCTCTTTTTACATGAGTTTCAGCCATGCTATTCAGCCCAATGATCTTATTTGGCAGTTATTCCAAAAGAGGCACTAGTTTCTAAATGAAATAGTTCTGCTTCATTTGTTTGTGCTTATATCTTCTACCTTATGAACTCTGCAGTACTACACACAGGTTATCAAAAGCCGCTCTATTAAATTATGCATTAACCAGTAGCCTGTGTTTACAGTCTGTGTTTAATGGCATAATATTACAAACTTTACATAGTATAAGGACAGTGGCTGAGTAAATAGTATATAGTTACGAACTAAAAAGATCTCAACCAACCAGGATTTGGAACTCTGTAAAATGAGAAGTTTGGCTAGAACAGCCTCAAATGTATAAAATGTAGCCTGTGCAGACTGTTTGCCCCTGTCCTTGTGGGAAAACATCTTGGACTCAGTAGGAGTTTTGCCTGTGCAAGGGTTACAGGGCTGGAGCTCAGTTGCAGCAGTATGGCACAGGTAGAGTTCTAAATTATGTATTTTGGAATGATTTGAACATTTTAATAACTGTTGATATTTGAAGAATGTGTTAGTGCTGCTCTTCACAAAGCAATCACCTTTATCAGTATCACAAAGGAGTGTTGAAAGCAGAATGAACCTTATGACCAAGTGTTGCAAACCTCTGCGAAATATAATTAAACTGTTCTTGGTAGCAGATTCATGAAGAGGTTCATAGGAGAAAACCTATTTATTTGCCAGCTGCACCAGGAAATAGAGATGTGTGCCTGCCTCTGCTGTCCTATTTGTTTGTTTTGGTTGTACAGAACTAGCATCCAGGCATCCAAACCAGTTTGTTTCCCTGTTCTGTGAGCTATTAGTATGTGTGGTGAATACTAGTATTTGCTCTGAGGTTTTCATCATCTGAGGACATGAAGGTAATAGGAAGTGTTACATTGCTTTAGTTTTTGGATGGGTCTAGATATGAAGTGGCTAAGTACTTTACCAAGCCCAAATGGGACATGAGAAGCTGACTTAGCTCTTCTGATTATGGTCTGATGTGTTTATTTGGAAGACCATTACAGATGTGAGACTCAATGGGAAATTTAGCTTCAGAAAATGACAATTTTAATAACAAATGGCACATAGGTTTGTAGCTGAGCTTTTTCTTTCTTTTAAGTAAGATTCTCAAAACTTGGTGTAATCTTTGTCGCACATGTTATTTTTGTCACAGCTGGTCTACTTGGTATATTTGGTCCAAAACTCCTGGTCTTGGCCATCCACTGGGTTGCTTTCTGGCCGTTCCTCTATTCCTATAAAATATATACCCCCTCCACCCCAGTAGTAGTTAACATTGCAATACAGTATTTTGAGAGTGAAGATAAGAAATTAAATACTGTTAGTGTGGTGGATACATTGTGGACACTGGTTGATTCTACACTTGAGTACTATAAATCCTGTGTATCTCTATCTCATATATTGGCAAATGATGTTATGTTGGCAGGCTCTGATCAAGCTTCCCTTGTCCAGGGTTACTCTTACAACTTTGTTCCTTGAGTTGCCAGGTTTGGTACCTGTCTTCTAGCCGAGCTCATGGAAGGTCAGTGTAGAGTCCCATAGTGTGTAATGTGGTAAGTAGGCACTAAGGCTAACGTAGTTCTGCTTTAGTACTCATCTCCTGCCCTGTTCTAGCCATCATGAGTTTCTGACTTGGAGAACTGCAGTTGGACCAAGGTTTTGAGGACTAGGGATTTGGGTTTTACTCAAACACAGAGGTTTTAGTTTCTGTGACATTCCATAGGACCAGCATCCTGAGATCATTGTGTTATCCAGAGCCATCAAAAGAAATCTTCCTGGAGACATGTGAGGAAACTAAAAATAGAGCTTTTACTGGAGCATACTCCTGAGTTTCCCCAGTGGTCTAGACACTTGGGATGTGATAGAAGTGCCCCTAAAGCTCACTTGTTTTCTGCCAAATATTATTTTTACTACTTCCACCCAAAAGTCTCTTCTTCACTACCACAGTCAGGCCACTTTGAAGTTACTCTTTCATGACCTTCGTTTAAAGTGACAACTCTTATTACAGAGGATGTAATGGTACTTTTAAATAATGTTTTTAATATTTTATTCTTTGGGGTGTAGTCTGGATTTGTGTAATGAAATGAGCCAAATGGCTCTTCATGATAGCTGTGGTAAGTGTAGAAGTGATTTTGCTGCTTTGAAAACAGGAAAAAACCCTCTTGTGTTGCATCATTCTGGCTGGGAAGTGCTCAAAGTTATTGTGACAGGACTGTATTTTGAGCAATTGTTGGTGATTTGTTTTTTAACACACAAAGAAAGTAATAAATCTGTCACCCTGAAAAATCAGGTTGTGACCTAAAGGAAGGAGCAAATTGTGGCTTTAGGTAAAAAAGAGTGACCTGTCTATGAGGGTCATTTATCATTATAACAAAATTGCTGGTGCTTTTCTAGCTGACCAGGAAGAAAGGCTGGGGTAAGCAGAATTGAGGGATGCAAGCATCCGAATATTTTTAACTGATCAATATTTTCAGGATTTATAAGCAGCCAAAAACCTGTCAGTATGCAGAGTAAGCGCACAGGGCATCTGTTCTAAGAAAGAAAACAGGTAAGAATGAGTTCAGTTTGGGAATTAAAAATGAAGTACACTTTAGACTTGGCATAAATATCCTAATTCAAAACTGTATTTAGTACAGATACCCTTAGCATCCTGTATACCTTGTACAGTAGTACAGAAAATGGGCATCAAACTAAACTCCCAATAAGGCTGAAAACAAATAAATAAGCAACAACATAAATCCATCCAAGTTGATGTTAGCATTACTTTCTGGTACTGCATGTGGTACAAGCAGAACTCACTTGGGTTTCATTGTTTGAAAGTAATAGTCCCAAATTGTTTTTCATTAAAAAATAAAACACCAAACTATTCTTACCCCACCATCATTTATTCTACTTTATTCTATATGTATGTAGTTTTTCATATATATTACAAGAAAAAGTAATAACAGAACAAGTTCAGTGCCATGACTGAGGTTGGCAGAGTTTGCATTATTTCAAAGGATATGTTTGATGAGTTCTAGTCTGACTTGTGTAGAATATCAACTGAACATGTTTTGAAATGATTGAAAAGATGAGTTGTATTTTGGTTATTATTCTTAAGTATCAAATCTCTCTCACAATTTTAAATACTTGCAGTTAATTCTGGAAAATATTTTCCTGCTGTTCAGTCTTTCCTAGTTGTGAATTTTCACTTTAATCTGTTTTTATGAAGGCATAATGAAAGGAGATGGAAGGGGAACCCAATGCAATTCTTGTGCAGTAATTTTCATGCCAATTGCTAATTTCCACTGATTACCTTAGTGCAGAAATGCCTTATCAGACCAGAACATTCAATGCTAAAAGAACAATTCTAACATGTTTAGAAAAGCATTTATGATTCAGGCTATCACCTGTCATTAGGCATTACTAGTATTATACTACATTAGGAATGCTTAGCAAAGCTATTTAAATACAATTTACAAGAGCATTTTAATATATCAAGGCTGGTGAAGTACTGTACACTTTCAATGTGTACAATCTGTACAATCTCCTACATTAAGATTAAAATAATGTAGAAGGTAAAATAGTAATTTTATAATATGAACTGGCTTTGCAATGCACAGTGATAATGCTTTATTCATTGTGGATTTAAGGAAATGAGTCCAGCATAATTTAAAGCATAAATATAAATTTCAGTGACTTTTTTTTTCAGACTTGATTACATGGTGTAAATTCTGCACCAAAAGTGCCCTGTCAGATCTTACTACTGCAAAGGACCATGCTGGATGGAAAGCATGAAGTTTCATGACCCATACTTAAAAAAGATTAGGCTTTTTTTTTTCCTTAGCAATTATTCCACTTTGAGGAGTCAAAACAGTTATCCTGGAAAAAAGTATCTTAAACTTTTCATTAGAGAGCCGCATTTTCATCTAACTCCTTCCTGAGAATGTTGAAAGTTATCTTTATCCTGACAGTACAATTTCCCTTCCCCCCCAACTTCTAATTTAAAAGGAAATGAAAAAATTGTCACCAATATGTCTCCAACATTTTGGCTTTAAGATTCAGTAACAAACTGTGTGTGCTTTTGCACTTGTGCTCAGGATTTTTTTTATTGTATGTGATACAAACCCATAAAAGAAACTAGATTACTCTCCATGTCAGATTTGCATTCAGTGAAAAACTAAATTAACCCTTTTCATCTGAGACTCAGCCCCAGGAAAAAAAAAAGCCTAGTAATAAGCTATTAATTGAATAAAAGTTTTTTTAATGTATTTTCAATTACTAAATTACTATTTTATGTATTCTAATTGTTTGCTTTCATTAAGACCATTGTCAAGGATTAGTTCATCAATATGTCTTCCAACATTTTTGTTACAAATTCTAAATTTTGAATGTACAAAAACTTGTCCAAATAAATTATGGAAAATCCTGCCCAAAATTTAGTAGGCAGGGGATACGTGAAAATGCTTTTCTAAATCTGGTCCTTCCATTTGTATCTGATTCAGAAAGGGGCTACAGATCAGAGGCAAACGTAGGTTAGATTTCTTGTGTAAAGGAAAGAGCATAGAAATGTGTACTTATTCTACAGTATTTTTTTTTTTGTATCTTCAGGCTTAATATCACTCTAAAAAGTGTGAGTATGGCTTTTGCATGTTTGAACTAGGCCATTATGCTTTCCCCTGAGGTCTGGGACTAGGCTACCAGCAGTGAAGGGTCTAGTCCACCCACTGCTCATCAAAATTAAGGAGAGACTTTCTTCACCTCTCCATCTTACAATTTAACACAAAAAGAAGCCACCTGACACAATAACTTAGACTGCAATGAAAATTGCTACTTGTGAAAATATGGAAGGTAGAAGCCAAAGTGAAAAAATTTTGCTCTAGAACAAAAATCAAGCTGTTCTGTGCAAGAACTGAAGCATCAAGACCTGTAAAAGTGTTTTTGTTGTTTTATTCCCTTGCCAGCAAAAATTTGACTTTTTTCTTACCATTCCAGATGCCTAATAGCAGTTGTTTTCTTTTCTCCTTTGATATAGACTTCATTATCTTTCAGATTTTCATCACTTATCAAATTTGATTGAGACTATCTTAATTAAAAAAAAAATGTAGGATGATCAAGAGGAAGACAGGGAAAAAAACCCCAAGGAAACAGATCTAGAACTATAGCATATAGCAATTCCTGTGCTGAAATGATAGTTTGTCTTCCTAATACCTTAATATTTGTTTCTTAATCACTCAAAAAATTGTATGTGGCAGAATTCTGAATTACAACAGTGAAATAATGTGCAAGTAGAAAAGAAACCTGTAAAAAAGGCTTCTGTGTTTTCAAGGTATTTCACCATAAATACAGATGTTTTCTGTAATTTTTGGAATGGATTTGAGGAAGATTTGTCTGGAAATGTCCCATGAGACCCTCTAGGCAATACTTAATATTGTTCTGTCTGTGAGGTGCAGTTGCTATTCACTTCAGTAAAGATCTATTGTACTTTTGTCTACTTCAAGTGTTCCCTTAAGAATGAAGTTTACATTTTAGAAAGTGGCAAGATATTGAATTTGCCATGAGGTTATAGCGAGTTGTAGGCAGCAGCTGAAGGAGATATAACTTTATACACTGAAACTTGGAACATGTCTAATTTTTATACTCTTATGTACTTGATGCTGAAACACCTTTTCAGTTAACAGAGTATAAAGCACTTTTTGGCTTGCTCATCCCTGAGAATTATAGCTGAAATTGAGGAGGCATAAAGTACAGGATATATGAAAGGAGTGAGCATGGTCAACATAGATGTATAATCCAGGGTCAAAACTATTTGGACCTTAAATCATCAAATGTGTGGATAATCCATCCTTCCCAATATATAGGTTAATACTGTTAAATGCCTATAAAATTATCAATGAGACATTTTAAACTTATCTAGATAAAATGTAAAGAGTTTTGATTTCTCAATGTCCTGCTAGTACAGAAACCACTTAATGATGTCTGCAGCAACACCCTTGTTGTTTTGGTCATACTTGCATCACAATTTAGAATTTGATTAGTATCCTTTTTATGCCCGGTAGGAGCCATAGATGCTTCTAATCTGTTCATTTTCACCATATTTTTTAAGAACTTCCTGATTCAGATGTGATGTGTTATGAGGACAAAGGTGGCAGGTTTTGTCTGGCCAACTTATTTTCTTGCTGTTTTTAGAAACAAATGTGCTTGTATAGTGTACCATAGATTGGCACTTAGATGAGTTTGGGGTAAGCAGCTAATCAATCATATCTGGATAATAGACATCAGTGATATTGCTTTGCAAGGTTTACCCTGTTTGATTTATACTAGGGGTTTGTTTTTTATGGGAGTTCTAGAATATTTGTCACTGAATAATGTTTTTATGGCCAAGCCACAAACACAAAGCTAATATTTCTTTTAAAGCTGTTGATCAACAGTTTGATTAAATTTGTACATATTTTGAGAGCATTCAGACTGGATGCCTTCAAGTGCAATGAACAGAAGATGCTTCTAAAATGATAGTGGTACTGGGCCTAAACTGCTATTGACCATCACATTGTGGAGTCATTTATAACAGAGGGATGTAAAAATACAACCAAGAGGAAATGGCAGCATTTAACAGGCAGCCTGTACTCCCTTTTTGCTGATCTTAAAGTCTGCATAAACTTCAGCACAGTGGAGACTTGAGCCATTGTCCATTAAGCATCAAGAAATATTCATTAAAGACACT
>JAVSBS010024458.1:41583-82362 GCA_033124195.1 Coracias cyanogaster | reverse complement strand
CGGGGCTGCGTCGTGCGCTCGCGGGCGCTGCTGCGCCACGTGCCCGCGCGAGGCCGGGCGAGGCGGGAAGCGGGCGCCGCGGCCACGCCGCCCTGAGGGAGCGGAGCCGGGCCGCAGCTGCCCCGCGGCCCTGGGCCGAGTGCCTGGCGCGGGGAGCCCCGGGGAGCTGCTGCGCCCGGGGCTTCGCCGGCCCCGGCCCCGGCCCGTGCTGTAACGCGTGAGGGTTTTTCGCCGCGGGCACTTTTCATCTGGAACTCAGCCGCGCTTCTTAGCCTTCGACAGCCATTGTCCCACAGCTCTCTCCACCCCCCAGAGGAGCCTGCTGTCGGCAGTAACAGCTCGTTTAACAGAGGTGAAGGCATCAAACTCTTATTCTTCGTTTATGGCGTGACTTATGTGCTGCAGCTCAGTAACCGTAGGATGGCCTTGTGTATGCACGGGTACCGCGGACGAGCTGTGTGGCAATACCAAGTACGCTGTATCCCAGCGTGAAAGCCAAAAGCCAACGGGCCTGAGTTGGCAGGGGGATGTAATTCATATGAAGTGTAGGTGGTGGAGGCTGGGGATGGCTTTTAAAAGAGCCGCTCTCATGTTTCCCCCAAAAAGGGAATAGTCGAAGGTAAACATAAAAACTTGGTAAGACTGAATGCCATGTACGTGATCGTTACCCCATAGTGACAAAAGAGGGGAGTAAAAAAAAAATAAAAAGAGGGGTTTAAACTAGGGTAGGATTACATTATAGTCGTGCTTAAAGGCTGAAGAGCTACTCCATGTAATTTACTGCACTATTCACAGCAGCTGCCTGATGTCACCATTAGAGCTAAGAAGACATCAGATAAGGCACCAAAGGTCACGGGATGCAGATGAGATCTTCACGTTCAGAAGCCACGAGAGGGATTGTAACAGAAGAAAGGATTTGAAGAATGCAATTTGACAGGTTAGTTGCTTGGTGCATCAGGGAGAAGCAATATATTTAGTGTGGAAGTCCGGAGTGGGAGAAGCCAGTGAATATGGTGATTGTGGGGAACTCTTGAGTAACATACACACTTGAAAGAGATAAAATCGGAGATCACAGTTATCCAGAACACTTTCACTATGAGGAGCTGCTAGAACTTGTAGCACTGTACATTCTGTTGGGAAGTGTATTTTTTTTTTTTAATAACTTTTTTGGTAAATATTTATTTTTAACATGCCCTGCTTTTTGTTTACACCCCCCCCCCCGCCAGCATCTTGTTGCTACCTTATGTTTCTCCTTGTGGCACAAACATGCTGCAACGATGTGAGATATTTATCAGTGATTTTGATAGCAATTTTTTTGATTGCTGGGGAAACAAAAGGAACTTCTGATCACTGTGAGCACAAATTAGAGAGGGAAGGTGACAGTAAGTTGTGTTGAAGACTGGGATAAAAAGAGGGATTCCAGCTTTGGGAAGGAGTGGACCCAAAACTTACCTCCATTACGAGTAGAAGAAAGTTGAATCCATGGGTTACAGAGTGTAGACTATGCAAAATGGTCTCAGAAATTTTAGTTCTCACAGCAGGATGCTAGAAATTTCATTCACTTATGCAACAGTGTACAATTCTAAGAATATGCTATATTGCTTTTGTTTTTCATAATTGTGAAATGAGGTATTTAGTCCTGGGAAGGAAGGGTGTTAAGCTGTTGTATCTTGGATCTGATGGTTGTATCTTAGTCAATCGGTGTCCATATACGTATGTGCATATTAGCACGTTTTCTCCACTCTGAAGCTGAAACTTCATGCTATGTAGAGGATATGTTGAAAGTCAATTTACCATGTGCTTTTCATTCCATCATTCAGAATCTCTGGTTCTCCAGGCTACTGTGTAAATGTATACCACTGATTTTTCTTATGTCTTGAGCTAGTTTATAAAAAAACTCAAACAAACCAAAACCCTCTTAGAATTACAAAAGTGTATTGGTACATTTATATTGATGAAAGTATTTCAGGGGACAAAAATGAACTTCATTAAATTCAGAAATCCATTAACTGATACATAGCTTTCCTCCTCTCAATACACGTAGAGACAGTAGCTGGTGCATAATTAAACATAACACTGTAGTTTCCCCTTAGATTGTACTAACCTCAATTTTATAGGTTGATTTTTGTATTTTAGTCTCCAGGACAAGCCTAGGGGGCTTTCGTAGGGGATTTGTGTTATCCTCTACCTTCCCCCAAAATGAGTTATTTGGAGCCTCTACAGGTAAGGGAATCAGCAGCACATCTGGTCTAAAATGTGGATATTTTTTATGCTAAGGTATCTTTAGAACATGTGAGCTTAAAACCTAAATGTTGTATGAGAATCAAGTTTCACTAAGTTGCTAGCATAGTCTCTGATACAGAACAATTATGTTAAAAACCCCAGAGAAGTACAGAATTTATTTTGTGTTGCAGTTCCATGAAAGGGATGACTACTGATGAAGGTCCATAGTACAAGATTTACAAAGTGGTTTTGTTAATTTATACAAACTTTTATGTGGCTACTTCCATTAATTACTTTCATAGCACTTTTTTGGTAGTTAAAATAATATAGGAAATAGTGGATACAGTTGAAAATTTAGTTTAGTGGAAAATACTACTTTGTGAATGTGTATGTAGATGAGGACTGCATTTTGTCAAAGAATGTGACCAACATGAACAAATAGTTGTTGAGCCAAGAATGTAATACATACTTCACAGATTTACTTTCTCCCAACTATTCATGTTCCAAATTTTTCACAAATGTTACAAACTTCTAATAAATAAAAATGAAAGACTTAAGTAAAACCAGGTCTAATAATAAATGCTATTAGGACCTAAAATATTTACTCCCTTAGCCTGGAGAAATAAGAAAAAGTAAATATTGAGGATTCTTTAACTAGTGAAGACATCTGATTATCAGATTAGGAAAACAGAACTATTTTCACTACCAAACGTGAAACAATTTACATGGAAACTGTATGTAGCAGGGCATCCCCCTTCCCTATTTTACCTGTCCTCTCAGCTGCACCACTTGCATATTTAAGAATCTTAAATTGTCATGTTTATGTGCTTTTTTTTTACCTTATGCTTTTAGCATTCACATTGAGCTCTTACAGCCTGCGTATAAGAGCAAAACCAAGAGAATTGCAATGTTTGGTAGAAGGTCATGCAAGCAAGGTCATGGTGTGTAGCATAATTAGTATGCTTTATTTATTACACATTAGTACATTTATTATCTATGCTGTTGATTATTTGACATTACTCTGGTGCGTATTCAAATTATAATACACATAGGCAAAGAGATTAGTATCATTTTTTGGCAGAATAGTTGCAGAAAAAGCAGGATGATTCTGAACAGCCTTCTCTTGTGTTGCCTTCTGAGGATATTCTGTGTATAGTAAGTCAGTCTTCTGAAACTGCAGCATGTCCAGTGATTCACCTTCATCACTAGAAGAGATGCAGTTAGTTGGATAAAGACTTCTGCTTTTCCCTTATTATTATTTATGCTGTTATTCAGTATCAGTATTTATTCTATTAGTATACTTTAGAACCACAAAATCTTAGGAAATAATCCTTACCAACTAATCTCATTTGCTATCACTTGAACAGTAATGCAGTTATTGCAAAATCGTAACACTTCACTGTACAGAGAGGATTTTTATGGCTCTCCAGCTGAATTTTGATCCTGCCACTTATTACAGAACAGTACCTTTAAAAGAGACCTGCAGCTGGTATTGATGACAGGCAACAAGACATTTCTTACCTGTCCTCTTGGGAAACAATTATCCAGGTGCAAACATAAGTTACCAGATGCTCATTAGAAGGAAAAAAGGCAACCGCTACTTGTTAGTGAACAAAAGTGCTCCCGATTTGCTTTTGCATACATGAAATTTCCCACAGGGATCAGAATTGGTCAGCTAACCCACCTCAGAGACAGCAATTTCCACAGGCTAAACTAGGAACTACGTATTCACTGGCAGGATGTGGGAAACTTTGCTGAAATACTGAAGCAAGGTGGGAGCTGCATAAATTAGTAACTTGGAAGTTGTCACACATCTGCCTGAAGATTTAAATTAGATTGCACTTGACCAGATACTACTGTTGAGAGGCCCAGAACATGCTTGTTCCATGAAGCCTGCCCTATCATTTTTTGAGTATTTGTTATCTCCTCAGTTGCATTGAGTCTTTCCAAGGACACATTCAAAATGAAAGTAAAGAATATACCTGGCAGGACTAGCAGGTATGTCCAGCGGTACATTTCCACACTTTTGCAATTTTAAACAACTACACTGCTTGAGGGTAGCAAGATGCTTAACATGTACTGATTGTGAGTACCAACTTGTGCATGGCTGCTTCTTTAACTAACAGAACTGTTGCAAACATTGCTAAAAAGGTCTCAAACATTGTTTAATTTTGTAAGATGGCAGTAATAGCTACCATTAAGAATATTCTTGACTAGAATGTGTCAAGTGAGTGTTCTTATGACAACAGTAGAATATCTTGTTCTGTTTAAGAAACTAGGGCCATTTTACCATATCTCAGTTTTCAGGAGAACATGACAGCAGAATGCTCAGCTCTTACTGTTTTGGTGAATCACAGCTATTTGGTGAGAGGACCAATAGCATAGTTCCTAGGTAGCTCCGCAATATAAAACTGTAAGAAGACTGAACTTACATATTTTTACTGCACTGACCATGCCTTCATTAGAACTAACTGTAAGATGAATAATTTTTTACCTTATTTGAACTACCATCTAGAGCCAGCGAGTAACTATGCACTAACCAAGGGCTGTAGCTTAGAAGTGAGTAAACAGTAAATGCTGCAACCTTGTTAAATCATGAAAAATTTATTTTCATTACATATATATGAAGGTAAAATATTTCAGTCAATAGCATTTTGAACAAGCATCTCCAACATGAACCTATTCGTGTAGCTAGGCTGAAACTTAAAGTTAGTGTTTTGCCTTTATTTAGTAATTAATTTATAGTGTATATACAGAATTCATTTTCCTGTTAGAATACCAGAGACAGTAATATTGCAACATTTACATTCCTCATATAAAATGGTGTAATGTACATTTTCAGCTTGGTGTAGATATATAAATATGTACAAAATAAACATTGTAATTAATATATTCAGACCAGATATTAGTTAGCAACATCAAAAGCAGATGCACATAGACTTAAGTGAAAATGGTGAAAAACACCTTTATGACATTAGTGACCAGTATTTGCATATATGAAGTAGTACAGATAAAGGCTCCTCTTTCAAGCCTTCTGTGGGCATCCAATAACTTTAGTAAAAAAAGTAATCAAGAAGGGTAAGATAATTATATATGTGTCATGATCAGATGGTTTAGTAGGGTCCATCTTGATCACAAATAGATAACAATGTAAAACGTACACATCTGTTCAGAGCATAAAATATTGCACAAGAGCAATTTCTGTTGAGGAAAGTAATTCCTTGTTTGTGAACAGCAAAAATGGTTCTTATGCATTAAATAAATGGTATATTTGCAGTTTCTAAACCAAGGAACATTCAGTAATACTGTCAGAACTGTCATCTATCAACTTCTTCTGAGCCTGTTTTATGGCAATGGTATGTCAATAGTAAGATTTGGCAAAGAGAGAAGGCAGATAGACAGTATAGGCTATTGATCACAGGCCAGACCAGATCCCATAGTTACCTAAAGCAACTGCTGGATAGTTTCATTTATCTGACAATTTCACCCTTAAAGAAATATGAAAGTCTTCAATGCTAGTCACAGTGATAATCACACAGTAGTAGAGTAAGATTCCCTTCTTCTCTGCTTAGAAACCATCTTGTCTGAATTCCCAGTCTGAAGGGCACTTTCCTCATTATCACTGTCACTGCTGTCTACAACTGTGTGATCCAAAGCCATCTGACCAGTCCTCCTGTGTAGATGAAAGTTCACCCCACTCTCCTGTATGGAGTTAGTTATAAAATCTTCATCAGAAGAATGAAATGATTCATCATCTCCTGTGAAATGGTTGACAATGTGAATCCCATCAAAAGTGGGTTGGTCTGAGAAGTCTCTCTGGCCTTTTAGACATTTGATCTGTTAGAAAAAGCAGAAGATAATAGTTAATCAGAGTTGAAGAGTCCAGCAGTAAAAAGCCCCACATTTCCAAGAAATGTCTCATTCAACTCTTACTGGATTAATTTAAGTGCTAGATCTAGAAGCAGCACTTTGAAACTCTGCTAGAATCAGAGCAAAGTGACTTCTCACTTCTGGCAGCCCAAGCAGAGACCTTGAAATAACATCTTAAATAGTACTTGGAATTTTCAAAAATTATCCTCTCACTCCCAGAATATTTCAGTTTTAAGGCTTAATAATCAAGACACCTAGAACCACTAATGACAGATCCCTCCAGGCTATTTACTGCATCTTTAATATCCGCACTAAGATGGTTTATAGTTAGTTTTCTACAGTGGCACTTTTGGCCTTCACATCTTACTTTTACATCTCCATTCTTTCCCTTATCACGTAACTTCTCACTTGAGAACAGTGAGAAGTTCCCAGTCCCCTCCCCAGTCCCAAACAGCACAGTCTCAAGTGAATATTGCCAGCTTCACACAGACAGAGAATATGCTTAGTTCTGTCCACACTGCAAGATCAAGTGTTTTTTCATTATCCAGTTCAGACCCCATGAGATTCCAGATCAAGAAGTATGAGAGAAACTTATTTTTGTACAGCTTAGTTAGATGGTAGTTTCAATTTCAAGATAACATCAAACAAGACAAAAATGATTGTCACACCATGGACAGATAAAATAACATTTTAATTTAAAATGCACTGTGAAGTGATAAACTATTACAACCATTCATTCAAGCTATTCAAAAGTAAAACCTAAAGCTCTGAAGGCTGACAAGCCCTCTGTTAACTTAGTGAAAATAACCGCAACTCATAGAGCACATTCCTGAGGGTTTTTTGTTTGTTTGTTTGTTTAGAATTTCACTTTTGCTAATTTTTAGGAGCAACTACCTCAGGGTCAGTTTGACAGTTTAAGAATATTAAGATAAAAAATCCTAGGGATGCAGAAAAGCATTAAAAAGGCATTAACAGAAACTTCCCAGTGTCACTCTGGAAGCTTTAAAAAGGAAGATGCAACAAGTGCTATTTTGTAAGTGACTTTTCACAGTAACAGTGACCTGGAAAACAGGAAGATTTATTTACACAGATCTATTTGACATTTCAGAAGTCTGAAGCAATATTCACTTTGATAAATAAAAAGTGTGTGTAGGTCCTTGCTATTGACACCAATAGAAGATATTTACCTGTCCATTTTGGGAAGAAGGTATCTCTGTACTTACCATGGGCTTGTGCAAAGAGTGAGAACAAAAAAGGGGTTGAAAAATATCAGAGTCATAATCATGCTAGAAGCCATCAAATTGGATGTTAAAAGTATGTGAAAGCTTCAGCTTTTAATGGATATCAAAACATCCATGGTACGAATATGGGTAAATGCTGCAGATCTAAACCTTGGTTGTAACTACATGCACTAATGTTAGCTTTTTGCATTTTCTTCACATACACACAGGCTGCAGTTGTTTCATGAGGAAATTGCTTGCGTAAAGGCAAGCAACACAAAAAGTTCTTCACAGCATAATTTATGACATAAGCTAAATCAGCTTATGCCAAATATTAGCTACTGGACAGTAACATGTATCTGGAATAAATAATTTTTACTAGCTTATATATCTAGATACAGAAAGCTTGATACAGAGATTTTGGTGTTATTTAGAAATATGATCAACATGATCAGATTAGCTGCCACATGAAGTTTCTGAAACAGCGATCAATTTTAGTCACTAAGAAAACACAGAAAGACAAAACTAAATAAAACAAATTCTCTCTACCCTCACCACAGAAAAAAGCTGCACTCTACAACTGACTACGAATTTCATATTAGAGTAAGAAATTATATGCTTTTAGTCTGCACAGATAAGCCATGGGGTCACCTAAAATGACAAAGCCAATACTCAATGTTAATTGTTTTGAACATTCAGAAAGCCAAGCTAATGACCTCAACTGTTTCTTGAAGACTTCAATACATGGTACCTTTAGATTAACGTATTTAGGTAATATGACAAAATTGTGGTCTCACAGTTTTAGGCAGTAGCCTTTCCAAACACAAAATGAGAGTCTGTGGAAGATTCTGTTGGTGGGAAAAAAAAAAATAAATCATGAATAGACACAGCCTTTGCCAATTCCTAAAACGAGTCTGGGAATGCAGTGTGGTGGTATCTTTTGTTACTCTAATGAAACGGTGCACAGTCTGCGGCCTTCCAGAAGCACTTCTTTTGCAGCTTTACACTTGCCTCCCCTTTTTCTCAAGTACTCCTTACATCCAAGGGGAACCAAACTGCTAGGAAGAAACATGAACATGCCGTAAAGAACATATGTGACAAGTCTATTGGAGGTCACACAGTTTTGTAACTTCTCTGCCTGCTTGAAAAATGGTTGTCTCAGCCAGAAGCACAGACAAACACTGTAGCCTAGAGTTTGTATTATGGGGACCGACAAGCTGGATAGCAGCACTGCAGAAGAGGACATGGGGATCCTCACACCCAGGAGACTAAACAGGAATCAGCAGCGTCCCCAAGCAGTGACAAAGGCTAACACCATACGAGGCTGTATTGACAAGGGTATAGCCAGTACATATGGGAACTGATTCTTATCAGTTGTTAGACTGCGTCTGTCCTATTCCACACTTGCTACCTCACTCCTTCCTCCCTACAGGATACTCTTGAGTAGATTTGGTGGAGAGGCACCAAGACAGTTAAAGGGGCAGGAGCTTATGCCTTAAGGTAACAGAGAACTGGTTCTTTACCGAAACACATGATGGGAGAAGAGACATTGATCATAACACAAAACACATGGTTGTATTTGAATATGAAGGGAAAATAATTGCTACAAGGCTAGTTAAGAATTAGAACAGTTGTAGACTGTAGGCTCTCATCCTAAGTGAGTTTCAACACTCAACTGACAAAGCCCCAAGCAACCTGTTTTGGGCAGACTGATGCACATTACTGTTCTTATGGCAGCCATTTTGAGTCTGAGAATCTGAAATACTTTGTACCTGCCAAAATTACTGCACTGCTTGAAAATGGAAATGCTGTCATTTGAATCCAAATGCCTTTAAATTAAACATCAGCACATTAATTTATCGCATTAATTTAGTCTTCAGCAAAATTTTACTTTTATTTTACAATTAGAGATCTGTCACTTTAATACTGAACATACTTAAAGCAAGCTATTTTTCAATTGAAGGTAGAATCTGATTTGCATCTTAATTTTTTTTTAAACATGAACTTTGATGAAAGCAACTACTCTTCAGGAAATTAAAAGTATTCCACAGAATAACATGGGAACTAAGCTGTGCACTATTTTCAGTTTTGTGTAGTTTCACAGTTGAAGATACTTCAGGGGCACCTCAATCTAATATTTGTCTAGGAGCATTTCTCAAGGAGCCTGATTATTTGCAATTTGTTGCAGCAGAAATGCTTTGTAGAGCATTGGAGCATTTGGAACAACTTGTAGACAGCATGTGCTTCAATGGAATTAGATACCAGTGGCTAAAACCAGCTTAAGGCTCTGAAATAGAAGTTTCTTAAAATGAAAAGCTTTGTACTCTCACAGCTTCACACTCTAGCAAGTGATGTTCTGCACTTCTAATAGAAAAAGCAGTAGCTTTTTTTCAAGATGGGAACATAAGAAGTGTCCTGCTGGCTCGGGACAATGGTCCATCAGCCTAATATTCTGCCTCCTATGTTGACAATAGGACTTTCATGTTGGTTTGTTTTTAAGGGAAGGCATGTGAACAGGACCAACTTTTGCAATCCATTCCCTTCATATTCCCAATTCCCCCTCAGGTGTCCAGAAAGTGTTGTAGCAGACAGGAGAGCACATCTCTTCCTAGCTGTTTCAGCATCCATTTAAGGAGCAAGTGTCCATGACTGGTCATTTATTTTTAATTGTGCTGTCTACCTCCAGTTTCCTGTGGCAGTAAGTTCCAGAAATTCCTTTGTTTTAAATTAATCTCCTACTTGTTTCAGGAATTGCCCCTGAATGCTAATAATGCAGGGACAAGTGGTGAAAAGCAGTTCCACAGTCATGATTCTGAAACTTAACCTCAGAAACACCTCCCTCAGCCTTCTCTCTAAAATAGATGAGTCCCAAGCCTTTTTAGCCTCTCAAGAACAAGCAATGTTCAAGACCACTGAAGCCTCATTTTAGTTGCCCTTTAACTTCCCTACAGACCTCCTTTAAACTCTCTACATCCATTCTGAGGTGCAGAGACCAGCCTTCCTGCACCAAGGTTTGTGGCAATACAAACCCTTTTACTTTGTTTTTAATACATTTCCTATTGATGCCCAACATGGCCTTGCTGCTGCACAGCCAATGATGTCAGAGGACTCTCAGCAACAAGTCAAAAATACCTTTCTTGATTTGTAAGTAGCAATTCTGTATTTGCCATGGCTTAGATTTTGCAATTAATTACCTTATTGACATTGAAGCTCATCTGTCACCTTTTTAGGAAAGACTTACTGAGATTCTCACTGCCAGCATTTTACTTGAACATGGAAAAAGAGCTTAAAGTAGGAAGTAAAGCATTATGCCAAGATGCTGTAATTTGTGTAGCCAAACATACTAAGATAACAGGAAATCCAACTAATGTCTTAGTGGGGGCACATGGACCCAACCCAAACAACCCTCACCCCAAACCCTAGTTCTACTCTATCCTTATCATTCCAGCTGAAGAACAGCCCTTTTTCTTGCAGCCGTGTTGAGCAGAGTACAGATTTACACCCCAGGGTCTGTCACTTCTGTTCTTTTGTAAAAAGAACCAATATTAGTTAAAACCTTTCCATTTTGGGTCTGCTCCTCCTACATATGAGGGGAACTAGACCTCTGTCATACTGATATGTGATATTCAAATGAACCATGACTGTTTCTTACTGCTTCAGTTTTGCAAGAATCTCAAATCTGATCACATCTGTAAAAAAACAGGTCTGGTAAACCCACATGTTTTGCTTTTAATTTTCAAATCCAGGTCGTATTGTCTCGATGACTGCGGCTTCAAGCCCGTCTTCACTACAGCACATTCATGTTGTCTTTAGGACATTACAAAGGGTTAATAACATTACTAAAATGTGTGTCATTATCCCTTCAAAAGCCAAATGAATCAAGTACAGAATCTTAATAATAGTGTTTGCATTTATATACCTTCTTGTGCCTAAAGAATTCAGCATTTTTAAAGACAAACTGTATGTCCCCCTGGTAAATATACAAAAATATTTTAATTGTACATGTGCTTAACAGGTAACAATGTACTTCCACAAATTCAGAAGAGCTTAAGTAAAGGCTAACAATCAGATCCTTGAACCTCAGAATAAACCTTCTTACCTGATGCTGACTGCCTCATCAAGCCAGGCATGAAGGAGAGACAGTAAAGAGAAATTCATAAGTTTTAGTACAATTCAAAAGTGCTTCCATGTTAAATCATAGTTTGAAGCTTGCCAATAAATATTCCATGTACTCATAGGAGGATAAGAAAGCAGTACACAAATGAGATTGAAATATGATAAAAATATGACCACTGCATTAGGTGAATGAAATTTGTTTTGGTAGAAGGCAGTATGTTAAGTTTTTATTTAAAGAATAAAGACATTAAATTTACCTATAGCAAGAGGAATCTAAAAATCAGAGTTCCCTCTTTGTTTTCACCTTAGCAACAGTAGGAAGTCTTAGTAAGATTTCCTGCTTAAAAACCAAGCATGATTCAAAAGAAAACTACAATGTTGCTGAAAGTATGATCTAACCACCTTTAGTAGAAGAGAAGTCATAAACATTTTCCAAATATCTGTCCTACAATTCAGAAAAACAGTCAACTGGGCAACATGAAAAGAGAGATTTAGAAGTAAAAATCTAATTATATGTCAATTAAAAAGATCAGTTATGACCTATTAAATTTAAAAAATATTTAACATGAATAAAAGCTATTTGATTTCTTAAAAATTCCTGAGACTAATGGTCCAGAACATCTAATGGAATCCCTTATCATATGTAACAGTTGACTGCTGACCCACTGCCATTGTGATGAGATGACTCCAGTTTAAGGCATACACTATCACTTCTCTAAAAAAAAAAATCTCCCAGTAACTTCTTTTGGAAAAATGCTTATCTCAGCAAATGAAGTAGCTGCAGCATCTCAGACTTAATTAATGGAAAATACATTGTTATCTAAGAGACAGTTATCAGTTCAAATACTACGTCCAGTAGAATGCAGAAGCATTTCTGCACATGCACAGAAGAAGAATGAACGTTGTTAAGGCTGCAGGTCTTTTCATGCTACTTTTTCATTTTCATGAACACAAGCAACTCCTGAGATATATTTAGCTTTCTTAAGCTCATTTTAAAATATATGGTTGTACTTCCACAGTGAGCCACATTCATACTGAAACCATTGCAACATGAACACTGCACAAAGAGACATCATGAGCTAAACAAAGTTGCAGAAACTTATATCAGCAATCCATTGCCTAGAACAATTCTTAGCAAGTTTGACTGCTGTACAGCTACAAGACAAATGGAGTTTCTGAAGTTTCCCAACAGAATCAGCTTCCTTATATGAAAGGGACTGGTAAGCATGCACTGTGACAGGACTGTATCAGAGCATTTCAATGAAAGCCATTTTGTATTGATCTTCAAAAAGTCTGAGATTTAAAAAAAAACCCAAACAACCCAAGTATGGTTTAATGTATCCTGCAAAAAAGAAAAAGTTTAATGCAAAACCAAACCAGCTTTAAAGACATTCTTCATTTTCCTCATGCATGAGAGGTTTTACACAAACATGTGGATCGTATACAACAGACAGAAGATAGTCTTTGAGGAGCTTCCTGACAACTTGTATAGCTCTCAAGATTACATGTAAAATAAGATAACAACATATTGCATATAATATGACAACTTCGTTTAAAAAACAGTGACACATTCTCTAATCAATTTAAAAAGAAATTTGAAAAAGATATGTTAAATTAGAAATGTGTTATCATTGTGACTGTATTAGGACAAAGCTCAAAGCTGTGACTTATTTCAGTGTCAGTCAATTTCCTGTTTCACTTCAGTTAACATCAAGGATTTTTTTCTAAAGCCATAGCTATAAATGCAGTCACAATTAGGATTATTAACTTGCAAATAACAGCCATGAGCAATGCTAGACAAGGGTAATCCTTGGAAATTACTCATGATTCCAGAAGCCCAAATCAACCAGACCAAACAAATGCCAAATCCAGGAACTCTTGTTTACTCTGTTGCTCCTGTTGCCCAGTCACTGTTGTCCCTCCTAAGGAGGCGGCCCTACCTAATACCATGGACTCACTGTTTTAAAGATAACAGCTAAGAGGAACTGTAGGGTCTTCTCTTCCCTGAAACCCCTATGAAAAGCTACAGAGATGGCCACCCCCACATCTTTTACTAAAGCTATTTTGGGTTCCCCAGTGCCAAATCTACTTCTAGATATTTAAAAACTGAATTAGAATATATTTTGTAGACATCAAAAGATACCCAAGAAATATGTTAGAATAAAATAACAAAACAACAACAACAAAAAAATCACAGTGAACCACCTTTTCCTTTCACTGTGAGGTAGACATGGAGGAGATCAGCAACAGAGAGATCCTTAGTAGAGATATTCAGAAAATAGGTTACATCTTCATTTATTGCTTTCACACAGCTTTCTTTTACATTTAAAATATTAAAACTCTTCCAGAACAACTTTGAGTCTTCTCAGACTTCCTGAAGATGTTCTGCTTTACCTTAAGATCTGACTAATTTTGAAATTGATACACCAGACAATTATATTCTCAAACAAGAAGTGTTACTGTGCTGTTCTTTTTACTGCTCCTTTCCCTGAGATTTAGTTTTATGTCAAAACTCAAAAAAATCTCAGTAAATTAGATAGATGTTGTTGCAATCAAGTTGTTCAACACATTCTGATGGGTTAGTGAAGATGACATAAGGAGGAAAGTGAATACATTTAAAAATGCATTAAAAAAAACTCTGGAAAACTATTTCAGGGAGGTTTTACTGCAACACTAACATGGACAAAATACTTTTTCCCCTTGTAGTTCACCTGAACTACAAATATTAAAATTAGCCTGAAGTGTTTGGGGTTGGGGTTTGACATAAATCTGGAGCTTAGCAGACAGGAATCACTGTTACACAGCTTCAGGATTTGTCTTTGCTTTTGCCTTCACTCCACCCCAAACAGTGATGTTTGTAAGGCAGTACTCAAGATTCTAATCATAGTCTAATTTAGCAAATGAGACTAGTTCAGCAAAAATCAAGCAAACTGAAATTGCTGTTTAAAAAAAAAATCCAGTGCATAAGGTACTGTGCCTTATGAAAGCAGGAATGTCTTGATCATGCTTACAAATCACACATAGTGAGAGCATTTAAAAATCTGTTTGCAAAATTGCATCCTCGGCTTAATAGTCAATAAATCACTGTTAAAAAATTTCATTTGTCATGGAGACTTTTTTCAAGACAATTTTGTCTTTCATATCCTTTAAACATGGAAATTAATTTCCTCATCTAAAAATTTTCACCCAGCGTAAGTTTCAGGCAGATAAATTAGATGTCAGTTTTTAAGGAGCCTAGTAACGACCTTTAGAATTAAGTTGTTGGCCAGTCCCTGTAGGATCCCTGTAGGAAGAGCCAAGCTGCACTCCAGCAGACTCTAGACTCTCTGAAATCCACCTTAGCACATTTGGCCATTTATTTGGGACTGTGTTTAGCATGACTAAAATGGGAAACCTGCACAATCAACAACAAACCCTGATAAGAGTTAATGATTCTAGAGTAGTGCAAGTTTAGTGGTTTCTATAAAATAGTATTTCTAAAGACTATAAACTATAAAATAGTTTCCTGAAAAAGTTACCTCTGCTTTGTATGGATGAAGGCTGTATTTGCTTCCTGCTAGCATTACCCCATCTGCACCTCCGCCCCCCCCTTCCCCAATTCTATAATACTCATACAAAGATAAAAATCAGTTGACAAAAATTCTTAGAGAACCTGGTGGAGTATTTAGCTCCTTATTTTGAAGCGTAATAAAATGAATCTTGGAGAAAAGGTCATTTAATTTATTAGAGGCTTTAGGACATGCAGAAAGAAGCAGATGGAGAAAATGAATTTTATCATAATTTCAGTAGAGCACAAAGTTTGAAAGAAAGTTGATTTGCAGCACAACTTAATGGTAGAAACAATGCACCTATACACATCCAGTTGTCTCCAGGATCTTATAGGTGTCTGAACTTCCTGATTAACACTATTTCAGAAGAGTACAACTGTTTATAGAGTTCATGAATTGAATTCAATCTAATAAGGTTGCTGTATTATCTATCCACTTGCTACAGCAATTGCATCAAACCTCCTTGAAACTGGCAACAACAGAAGCTGATCAGAAGTCAGACCAAGTAGTAAACTCCAGGCTTGGTAAGCCTATTTTGGGCCCACACCGTAACGGCAGTGAATAACAATATTATATATTCAAACAGACCTAGCAGATTCTAGCTCATCTATGTGATTAACTACTAAATTATCCTGCTTAAGAAAGAATTACCTTTGTTTTTGAAACTCATGCTTTTAAAAGTATGACCCAGAGTAATAACACACCAGTATATGACCTGGAACATTTATCTCATATGAACTTTGCTGACCATATCACTAGACAGAGTTCAAACCATTGCAACGTGTCATAAGTGAAAAGCAAAAGAGCAGCAAGAAATTTCCAAGACTGAGTCACTTCAGGCTTCTGGGGTTTTCAACAGCAGTTAAATATTTGGCCTCTGTTGTAAACTGCCAGATTCTGTAAGTCATATTAAATCTCACAGTAATACAAAGTGCTTTACAAAAACCCTATAAATGTCAGGAAGTTTAAATAAAATCTGTGAAATCCTTTTAATGCATTAAAAGAAAGCATGTCTCCAGTTGTCCTGCTGGGTATTTCATATTGCTCTGAATATACATTTCCTGACTTTTTTATAAAAAGTGTTTTTTCAACATTATCAGTTAAACAGCATTTCAGCCAAAAGGAAATGTGATGTTAAATCTATGCTGTATATCAGTCTTACCATAGACAAGTCTGCTGTATTGTAAACGTGACAAAGATTAAAACTAGCAACAAGTGTTCAGACCAGAAGGTTTCCAGTGAATCAGAACAGGAAACCAATAGAGCGATCAATGGGAGGTCATGACTTTTTGATCACAGCAATATATGGTTAAAGAATCTGGTTTTGATCTAGTACCATGTAATCAAATTAAACTTTGAAGTTCTGTATCAAATATGCAATTGAAATAGCAACAGTGCTAAGTACCAAACTTTTAAACTATTTTCAAAAGAAATCACTCTTTGGTAACTCTTAAGTCAGATTTTATCTACTGAGGGAGTTTTTCTAAGGCCTGACAGTTTGTGGCAGTGAGAGTGTATGCAATTCCAAAAAAAAAAAAATTCTAGGCTGACTTAGGCCTGGGAAGTTTCTATAAATAGCTAGTTGGTAGGTGGAAGGAGAGTTCCCAGAAACTCTTCCTACAAGAAGTTCTAATGAAAGTGTTTATTTGGAGTGAGGACAGGGCAACAAAAAATTTAAAACAGCAGCATGAACACACTGAATGTACTGCAATTATTATATCCAGGGAACTACCTTAGTCTCACTGCTCCTTCTCCCTAGAGCATGCATCTATAAATACAAAAGTTACTGAAACCTCAAGCGTTAACTAGAAAGTACTGGCTGATAGGACTGAAAACGTAGCCATTACGGGCAACAGTTACAGGAAATGATCATTTCGCACTTTTACTCTGTCCTTTCAAAGCAGGAGTTAAGCTCAGCATTTTTAAATGGACGAAGTAACATTTATTTTTGCCTCTGATTACAGAAATTATATCTATCTGTGCTGGCTGCCATTCTGAGAGTGAGAAAAGAATTTTAGGAGGGACTTCCATCTCATTTCCACTGTTTGCCCCGCTTAGATTCAGATAAATTTACAGAGACATATTACAAGCTAATACATAGCATTCCTCTGCTGAGCTTGTTTCTCACATAGATGTCACCTATCTCTGGTGATGTGTTCTGCTAACAAAAATTTGTATAAGGAACAACTACTCAGAAAAATTCAAACCAGTAGAACCTCAATCTCTCCACATTACTAAAGGCAAAACTTGACTTACAGGAAGAAACACAGGAAAGATAGCTCCAATTAGTATGGCAGACAGGTTGCTCAGCTTCAGCACTCAAGAGAAGAGCATTATTGCCATGATAATGAAATAATCTATAATCAGTTTACTTTGGCAATCCAGACAAGCTCTAAACAGGGACTTAGTACAGTTAAGTATAGCTAGCTGTATTCATCTCCAATGAGGAAATCAAGAAGTAGCATTTTGGTCAGCAAGACCTATCTGGAGCTCTGATGCAGTAGGATACAGTCAGGAAAAAAAGGGAAACATTTGAAAAAGAACAATCACCAACCTTCATTCATTTTTTCACTTAATCTAATCTGTCAGTAGTGGCAATGAAACAGTGTTCATACCTAAAACTGTTGCCCTGATCAAAGTGAACAAAGTCATACCTATTTCATTTGAGGACAGACTGCATCACTGACCTGGTTACACTGCCCACATGTAGAGGTTTCCTTCACTCTCATGAGAGATAGAAAATATTTTGTTGATGTTGGTGTTACTGAGGGGAAGGGAGAGGAATTGACCTTACCTGATGCAAAAAGGAAGATAGAATTTATGGCCAAAGATTTGTGGAATGGAATACCATCATTATGGAATCAGTCCTACCTTTTTGGGCAAGTGTAACATGTTTGTGTTAATTACACTGTGAACACCCATCCAAAATTAATTGAATTAAACAACTGATGTTCAAAAAATATACAGGGATTCCACTGTGCAATAACATTTCCGCCTCTTGATTCCTTATTTAAGCCAGACAGTTTCTAAAGCTAATTGTTTAATTGAGGGAAGGGTAGCTCAATTGGAGAACATTATTGGAGAATTAAGACTCCCAGTCTGTTCAGTCTCACATTTCTCTAACAATCTTGTTATTATCATGCCAGTAGAACATCTCTGACTCAAGGACAAGCTGAATTAAAGGAATAAAGCAATTCACTTTTCTAAAGCATACAGTGTATATATTTAACTATCCTGTGTAGACAAAGCTGCTACATTAGATTGGGTGTTTGCAAACCACATGACCTCACAAACGCTATCTTATCACATCACAGGTTCCTCAGACTGACCACAACCACTTAAATCAGACTCTGCCAGCACAGCAGCTCTGTAACTTTGACACGTACTAGTAAAGCAAATACATTTTTAGCTGTCCAGTAGCCTTGCAAGAACTTTACTTGTGGGGAGGGAAAAATCTGATGGTCTTGTCCTACTGTGCTTGCAAGATACGGTAAAAGAAAAGCACATGATTTATTGTGCTATAAACTTCCACCACAAGCTGAAATGCTTACTTCGTAAATCTGAGGGCTAACATATTTCCTTTCAGGGACAACATTTCTTATCAAGTAAGAAAACATTTATAGAGCACCACATATTTTGAAAGCATTTGTCTAATAAAACAATCTACTAGAAGGTGTTAATGTGACTCTAGTCAGTATTGAGAAACAAGTGCTTTGCAAGAGTGAATACAGTACTTCTAACAAACATTACAATTTTAATGAGAACAACATAAAAATGGACTGAAATCCCACAAAGATGAGCTGGTTTTATGAAAGCAAGTAAAATGACAATTGCTGAGACAAGTACTACACGGAAAGCAAATAATACACTCCCTCCAAAAGAAAAGGTGGAAAAATAAGTTGGCAAGAGACTGAGTGGAAGACCATTACATCTAATTATAAATTTTATAGGAAGAGTACTAGGCCTTTTTGGTCTTGCTCTTCTCTCTTTAGTTCCAGTGAAAGAAATGTTACATGTTTCTAAGATATCTAAATGCTGATAAATCTGATCTTCTCTCATTTTCATTTGCCCATAAGATCCAATCCACTGCTAACCATAAATAATGTCTTCAGAGGAGAACTTTATAAAAAAAAAAAATTGACTAGGCTGAACTTTAACTAGAATTAACCTTCCCCAGTTAATCCTCTTATCACCGTCGTGCAAAGCTATGTACAACTCATTCATAGGTTTAAAAGTTCCTTAAAGATGTGCCCACGCTGTAGTCCTGGCTACAGCGCAGCACAGGCACATCCAAACCAAGTAGCTGGACACCAGCAGCCCAAGTGCAGCAAGATGAAGCTCAGAATTATTTACTCTGCTTTTGAGTGTAGCCTAGTGATGCCTCAGGTAAGAGAACATTTGATTTGGTCAGCATTGAATTTGACTCAAAGGAAGCCTAGTAAGAAAATCAACAGAGGAAGGGAATAATGCTTCCTGCTGGTATCCCATGATCAAGCCCAGATACTATTATTGTGAGAGAAACAGGAGCTAAGAATTCTGCTAGTAGCAGCCATCCCATCTTGTGCTACTCTAGTGGGCCACAGGCAGCATAATTTTGTGCTCATCTATGGCCAATGCAGGAGTCATTTAGCTGCTTGTAAAGATACTTCCTTATCTCCTCAGGGGAGAACCTGGACTAAATTGTGCTGGATAGCAGAACCACTCACTGTGCCATACTGATTTAAGATTATTAGCTAATCATAATTAAAATAAAACAAAAAAGAAAAAAAAACCCACCACAATAAAAACAAGGAGGAAATAATTTGGCAGCTTTTAAACACAGCTTACTACCATACAAGGTTATGGTACTTAAGACCAAAGTGACTGTTAATGTGGTTTAAAAATTCCTCCTCTGTACTATAGTACATTAAATTTTATTTAAGTGTTGTATTTTGTGGCCTATATAGGTGGATTTTTAAAATCCTTCACACTGATGGCTACAGTATACTTTCCCTTCTCCATTTTAGTTCCAGCAGTGAAAGCCTAGAAAGCTAACCCATGTTGCAAAATGTATCCTTGATTCAGCCATACTACCAATTACTCTGCTGGTCATAACTTATACATTATTTATCCTCCAAGTAATTACTTAAAGTGTTTTGAATTTTATTTACACCAGCAAAATCTTTTAAAAGCACAGTATTTAATCTCCAACTTTTATATCTCTTTTCATTAAGCCAATCTATAAATGTTAGCTCACAAGGAAAAAGATCAGACCATGCGATAACAGCTATATCAGAATCTTAATGACTGCATTAGATTCTTAAAACATAATATCAGATCCATTCCTAGATAAACTATATATGCGGGAACGGAAGAGTAGTAAACTAGTGGCCACTACTACTTTGAATAGCCATCAAGTTTTCAGATACTGAAAATGGAAAATATGTTTTTATAATCCCCCCTCTTTTCTGCATTGTCAATATGCAAGAATGTAATCACCAGCATGCAACTTAAAATTAATATTATAAAGCCTTTTTAAAACATTAAAGAAATTCCAGTGGAACAATAACGCTTCAGTCATCTGTCATCTTGTTCTTTTCCATCAGCTGTGCTGAAATACTGTTAACATGGGCAGTTTGCAGAGGGTTTTCTAACTGTTGTAACAGTGTACCACACTAACATCAGAATTTTGTTTTTCATTCAAATACCAAGAACACACACATAAGATTTGCACATTAGAAAACAATCTCATCCTTGCTTACTCTCAAAATTGTATCTCGCTACAGAGACACAGCTAGGAGAAAACTAGCTCCCTCTTCTGTCCCTGACATGGTTCTATAGCAGATGCTAAGGAAAAAATGTAACAGGACACAAAAATGTAGTGGTATTTTCCCAGAATGTTATTCCCAAACTCCAGCAACTAGCCCATTTTTCAGTTACACATGTGACACTTGTGCATCTCCAGGGATTATTGACCCCACCCTCACACCCCATGAATATAAGCACTTATTTTTTCCAATCTGTTGTCATGGATTTTAGTATATGAAATGATTTTGGGTCTACAGGAATTTGATCTTTTAAATTAAAAAAAAAAACAAAAACACCAAAACAAACGTGTCCTCTAGTGCTTTTTCAACACATCTTCAGCTTCATTTGAAGATCCTAATTCTTGCTCTTCCAGTGTCTTCCAGTACGCTGGAAGAACAGGTATTCCCTACCCATCTTCTTCATCCCTTTTATAGTTTGAAGATTTTATCCCATCCTCCCACACTTTCAAAATTCCTTGGTTAAAAATCCCAACCATTTCAATTTACTAATGTTATCTAGGCACCAAAAGTAGATGACTAGGAATTATCAGTTACTGGACAACAGATGGAACAGTGTGAGAAGTGAAAGTAAGGGCACAAAGAAACAAGTCAGTTTATGTCAAAACTTGCTATTTTGCTTCTGTTACCTTCCCTGGTAACTTTGTGTTTATTATGCTTTTAGCATTAGCTCAGTCAAGTCCTAATTCAGTCAGTTTTTGTATCCCCTGGGAATGGCAAGAGATAAAGAAAAGAAACATCCCAGTGCCTTTTGAAAGCTCTACTCAAATCTATGACAGAAATTGCAGACAGTTTCCCAGAAACCACCTTCTCTCCTCCATAAGTCACCTTGATTCTAAAGAAGTCTGAAACCTATTATCTGGAAATATTTTTTTTTAACATATGAATATAGATCAAGAGCAAATGGTGTCAGCATTTTGAAGAAAATTTTATATGTCAAAAATGCCAAATAATTTATCAAAAAGAAAAAAATCACTAATCTCTGAGTATTCTTTAACTGATTCAAGCTAAAAACAACTACTGGATCCCTCAAGTATAGGAAAATATTAAAAATGCATTTTAAAGAGCTACCTTCAACATCCATATTCCTGCTTTTCTAAGTGACGAAGGGGCAGAGTTTCTGTATGCTGCTGCTTCCCCTCATAAAGCTGTCTCCCTAATGCAGATAGCTCATACACAGTAGAATCACAGCCTCATGGAACAAAATGTTCTGCAGAGGCTACTTGCTTATGTGGACTTGAATACGTACTAGGCAGAATTTAGCTTTTAATATGAAAATTGTCATAAGATTAAAACAAATCTACATTTGAAATACTCTAGTAATATAAATAAGAAACTAAAATTTAACAGCAAAACAAACTCATTAAAGCATTCCAGGAGACACAGAAGCCAGCTAGCAGTAGGACAAAGACAAGGTTTAAATTGTATTTCAAGTGAACCTTTGTAAAGTTAAGCACTTCAGTCCTAAATCACAAAGTCTGTAAGACTGGAAACCACTTGCTTTTGTCTCCAAAGGTGTCTTGTGGTCTGCCAGCATAGTTTGTGGGTAAGCACGTCAATTCTAATCTTTTGTACCACTCCTGTAATCTAGGTAACACATACAAGCCTTGCAACATCCAAGAGGAAGCAGAGACAGCTGCTGTGTAATATATATCTCAAGTGACTGCATGTACAGAGGGGTAGTGCACGAAATGCAGAACTTCAGCAGTTTATAAATCATTTAATTTCATTCTGTTTGAATTAAAAGGAAAAAAGCGGCAAACTACAAAGAACAGCCTCTTTTTTTCCCCAGTATGTGATTTATGTTGAAATGAGTAACAACTAGGTTCAAGATTTACTTTAGTTTTTCTTAAACCTTCAACTTTACTTGACACAAACTCGTAACAGTCCAAGCATTCTATGTATTCCTTTCCCAAGAGTAACTGCCACACTCAGTACTACCTACTGAAGTGGGATACTCTTGAATAGTAAAAACGTTTCACAAAAACTGCCTTCATTTAACATTTTGATGGCTAATCAAAGGCAACTTCTATCAAGTACCAACCCTCCTTGTGCAGCCTGAGAGTACAGCTCCTTCAGTGCCAGTGCTCTCATGCCATTTAGGTTACATCAGTTAAAGCACATCAACTGTAAGGTCAAGTGACAGAGTGTAGTGCTTACCAGACCTTGTTTCACACGTGCCAAAGACAAGGGCCTCCAAGGGGCAACCAAGCTTATGTACTTACTTCAGAGAAGCTGCAGCCTGTCCGGGCTGCACACTGGAAAAGCATTCTAGGTTAAAATCCTACTAAACAAGAAGTTATCAAGAATACTGCAGAGATGGAGGAAGAAAGAAAACGGAAGGTGGAAATATTTCAGTTAATGAACTGAACAAGCGGTAACGAGACACGAATTTCTGAAAAGGCAAGGAGAGTGCATATTAAGAGCTCTGAAAAGTTTACGTCATGACTTCCTGTTTGCAACAATACTCAAAATTTCACACTAGTTTCAGCTTTCAACAATAAAGGCATAAGCATCTAACAACTCTGTGCCCAATGAAGCAACTCAGGCACTAAGAAGGAAAGGAAGCGCAGCACTAATCTGACGCTCAGAATATATACAATTTTTCACAGGATTAGCTATTGGCTAACTAGAAATACTGCAGTCTCTGAGTGTACTTTCATTATGCACCAGCTGTTCTGCAAATGTTGATAGGGCATGTAAAAGATTAAAGGATAGCTGTCAGTAACTTTCTAGGGAATGAACATAAAAATTACTGACATACTGAAGTTAAAATTGCAAGTTAATAATAATTGTTCTTCATGTATGTAAACTCTGTATGAGTGAGGTTATGGCTGCACTGAGGAATTAAAGTAGAAATTCAGCATTTTACATAGTAATATATAAATGATATTAATTATTTTGATTCTAACTCATATTTGATTACTCAACTGTAAAGTGCAAGAAAGAGCTGCATGTAGATGGTGCACGTAGAGCAGAGATCTATAACACAAGTCTTGTTACAATGTTCTCAAGCTCCAGATTTTGTCTGTCTGCTCTCCAAACTGTTCATGAAATACAAGTTTAAGACCTACTGTGAAGTAGTCAATAAACAGTTCAGCTTACCATGCTACAGAAACCCACAGGTTATGTATAAAAGGAATCAGGCAGGCATCTTGTTAGAACAAACCAAAAATCCAATATAGTAATTCCATTTATAGTTATTTTACCTTATTTGAAAGGTAAGAAAGAAAAGGAATAATCTTTCTCTGTTTAATTTATCTTGTACATTTAATAGCAGTGTGCCTCATTGGTCAGCTTTGGAAGCCATACTACCAATTTCCAGTATGGGCAGTTTTACTTAGTAATAGGAACACAAAAACTCTAATTTACTACAAATAAGTCTTCTTATGATTTGAAGACTGACTGCAGCATTACTATTCCTAAATGAGTAATAAAAGCAGCTGAAATTTATCCTTTAGGCTGCAAGCTGTACCATATTTAAGATGCATGCAAAAATTTTGAGCTCAAACAAGGAAGATCTAACATTTAAGGGTACACTAAGACATTTAATCTTGTTTCACATATACCCATCCCACCCCTACCTTAAACGGTAACTTTTGCATTAATTTATGCCCAGCTTAAAGTCCCACAATGACAATATATTAGATGGTAGCCATGCAGTCACCAAGAACTCTGTTCCTTGACCAGTGCCTTTTACATGTTAACCAGTTGGGAGGTTGTGGCCAACATGTCACATAATCACCCTTCACCCTATCTTCAGGAAGATGAATTTGCAAATTTGTAACGTTTCTTTTAGCTTTTGCAGAAGTGGAATAAAAAAGCAGCTAGCCAAAAAGCAAAGAACATGGTCATTAATGGATCTACACATGAAGACACTTAAGTGCAGATCTACAAAAGTTGGTTTATTTAATTGGTATTGACTAAATTATACTAATCTTAACATTTAGCAGTTGAGGGCAAACATTTTTGCCTCTTCCTATTGCCATTTTATTCAGGTTTTGCTGTTTCAGGAAACAGTGTAAATTTTACTTAGCAGCTTTGTTAATCCAAGACTTTATTATTATTTATCAGCATCAAATTACCTATAAATACTACACACATTCCAGACTTAACTTTACATTATCTCAAAATCTGCCCAGTGGGTTATGCTCAAAATAAGATTGTACATGAAGTGTTACTTTCCCTCTGAAGTGTTTATTTAAAAACTAGACAAACAGATATGTAGCATAAGATGGGGGTGGGTGGGAGAGACATTAGTAAACTAGGACTTCCAGGCTTTTAGAAACTCAGTGTAAGGAAGCATTCAGAAGTGCTGCGAAGATAGAATATCTCTAATACACACAGAATTTCATCCTACTGTTTCTATCTATCCTAGAATGAGATACTTTCCTATAGTGTTTACCTAGTTTGGAAATAAAAAAATTAAGCCACAACAAAGCACACATCTGTAAAAGGAGTGCTCTTCTACATAGAATTACTCAAATTTTGCTATTGTTGAAATCATATATTTTCCCCAGCTGACACTTTCTTTCAATCAAGTTGAAATGCTAATAAAGATTTGCCTACACTTAGCTGTTTAGTAATCACTAGTATTACTCAGAATTATCATTGTTCTGTGAGCTAATGAACCTCATCTTCATTCCAACCTGTTCACATTACCTTATACACATTAAACACATACACAATTGTATGCCTTCATGACAATTGACCTGCTCAGCCAGGCATATGACAAATGCTTGTAGAGAGAAAATTAGGCAGTAGCTTTCCAACAAGCTAGGTAGGTATGGCCCTTTAATGGAAAAAGCCATGTTATTGATTTTTAGATCTGTTTTTAAGTGAGCTTAATCATTGGCAAAGGTGCTCTACTGATGGCCCTAGAGACTATCCTCAATCTATAGCAAAGACAGCATTCCTAGATCCTCCACCTGTTACAACTCTCAAGGGATTGTCCTAAAAGGTTGAATCCACTAAGATTGTTATGAAAACATGATCTACCCTTAAATAAAGGATGTGTTTATTAAATAACAGCAAAATATCAACAAAGAAACAATTAGGTTATATTGCTCTATGATACTATGGTTTTAAGCAATACTGTCAGAGCTGTGTATTAGAAGGCATATGGAAACAGAAGCAGAGTACAAGGCAAAGATGACCAGGCATTTTGCACACAATGTAGTATTAGGTAAAGACATTTCTTCACAGTGCAGAATGAACTGAAATGAGCCAGTGAACACAGCAGTTACATAAGCCATTTTGGTTTCAAGACCTTCTGATCTTTCTAGCTAACAGAAAGTTACTACAACTATTAAAGCAAGGAAGTTTGACGACAGAAATTTCATAGGTTGAAGGGTTTGGCAGTTTAAAGCTTAAAAATCTGTTAACTGATATTAAGCAAGCATCCTTTTTCTTTTTAAGCAATCTCAGTACACTACCACATAAAATTCATCCCTACAACAGCAAGAATAATTTAAAAATCTACACGTGAACTCTTCTACTTGCACAAATGCAGTTTAGTTTCTAAGTTAGCCTTAAAAGTTGTAGCAAATAAAGACATAAAAGGCCTTACTTTCATGCACACAGCTCTAAATGCAGTCAGTGCTAGACAGTGAAATATGATCGACTCATGAAATTAAGGAAGACACCAAAATGGAACATAAATGCTGACCTCATTTAATGTCAAATCACATCACTACACAATTTTTCATTCTCTTACATCCCAGGACGCAAGCAAGATTAATGTATAAGAGCTAGTTTTATTGCATTCATTTAAAATAAAGTAGGTTGGCAAATCAGCTACTGAAGCCGTAGTAATTATTAGATAAGCAAAACCTGCTACAAATGAAAGATAGGACAAAAGGTGCAAGTGATCAGAAACAGTAGTATTTTATCACTTACCTCATGATGCAGCTCAGCTATCTGATCTTTCAGTTCTCTGATGTACTGGTTAGAATCAGATTTATTAAGCTGCCCTTGAATTTTTCCTTCTTCTTTCTGTTTTGGTTAAAAAAAAGAATCTTACTCAAATTATTTATAGATATGCCATATTTTAAAAAACCTTATTTTAACTGTCTGCATATTTTTGCCATGGACCAAAGCAATTCACAGACACCATCCAGCACTTTTCACCTGGTTGAAGTTACAAGCAGGTATCCAGGAGCGTCAGCATCTCAGACCAAGTTGATCCTCTCAATACTAACCATAGTCCTCTATGGAGGAGCATGAAGGATTAACAAAGCTTCGCAGGTGGAATTCACGTCCAGTGTACATGAGGTTGCATATACAATTTAGTAAAGCATCCCTACAGAATGCTATCAATATATGGAACACATCTTAGCGTACATTATTTTCACTAATATAAAGCTTTGATTTAGTAACAGGGAATTTTCCTTCATTTCCAATGGACAAGTAAACAAAACATGTTCTTTCCTTATACTTGATGTGAGCTGGGAAACTCTACATATGACAGGCTTTTTTCTCCACCCAAAAAAGTTGTAACATAAAATGTGCTATTTATTGTATAGGAGTTCCAGAGAGCATAAGTGAAGAGAGGTATGTCCCCTAGCAGAAATGCTTCAAGAGGTACAAAGAAAAATTAGCAAGTAAAATGCAGCTCCTAAGTTTCAAGATGCTCAGGAAGGTGTCATCTGAGTTGAATGCCTGCAGCACTAACTTTCAGCTTGTCTCTAAAGGGAATCCTGATGTGACCGAACAAAACTTGGCAGATCCAAGATAAATAACCACCCTTGATAGAGAAGTTATCCCATGTCTTCAGTTTGCTACTAGTAAGTCAAAAGCAATATTTTTGTCTTTTTCCAGCTGAGTAATTTCTGAAGCAGCCACCAGCATTAGGGTACAGAAGCACCTTGATTTTATGTAAATCTTTACCTTGACTGTAGATCACATTCAACGAATATATTACAGAAAAAATATAATGAGATTATCTGTTTTTTCTACCTGTGGCTCATTCTGCTGAAGTTTTAATTATACTTGAAGAAAGTAAACAGTTCATTTCAAAAGAGGCAAGTTCAAAGTAATTTTCAATCAGGATTTAAATACCTTTCAGAATGAAAGGTGTCAGCTATTCATCAAAATAAATGAGAAAAAGCCTTAGTGGAGAGGTTTTCAAAACATCCCTCTGAAATATCAACACCAGGACAGAACATGTACCAGGACATTAGGGGAAGGGACAATATACCACCTCCCAAACCCTTCTGCTGAATGAAGAGAACAACTTTGAGTACTGTCAGTGCTGGCAATCTCAAAGCAATTTCTCTAATTTCGGACTTTTTCTTGCAGCAAGGTATGCGTTACAAAAATGCAGTAGGTTTCTTTTTGTGTTAATAATGTTAGATATTAGCTATTCACTACAATATTCAATATGATTCTTTTCTTTACTGGAGTACAGTTAAACAAATAGGTTAAACCCCTCCCAACCCCATCATCTCCCTTTACAAGGATGATACTGGTGTTGGAGAAACCAAAACAGAAGCAACATAAACTGCAAACTAAAAATAATGCTGTTTACATCTGTGTATAGAAAAATCTTTGTTGCTGTCAGAAACTAAGATTCCAGACAATGAGAATGACCTGATCTCTTGTGGTAGCAGGAATACATGGTGGAAATGCTTGCTTAAGTCCTTTCCCTCTGCTTGAAACTGATTTTTCCATTTAAGCCTCTTGTTGTATGGACTCCAAATTACTATATACCCATACACTATAGTCTCAAAAAGCAAGAATAAAGCAAGGTTTTGCCATACATAGAAGATAGGTGCCACAGGGCTTTAAAAATGAAAGTGCAAGAAACAGCTGAGCTTACAATCAAACTGCATGCACAAGAGGACATTAAATGGGCATTGCCAAGTTAAGTGAGAATAAACGTAATGGCAGAAGCAGTAACGTTTACTAGCTTAAGTTCAGCACTGCACAAATAGCTGAAAGCTGTTAGCATATACCATACAGGGTACACCATATTGGAAGCTATATACTTTAATTATATTCAAGTGGTTTTATTGTTACTTTCTATTCCATAAATAACACTAGAAAGTTAATGCAGATATCACAGAATTATTTGACATGTACATTTGCTAATGGAAGAACTGACTTTAGCTTCAATCAGTTGGAGCTGCATGTGGGGCATAAGATGAGCTTGCAAGATCCTCATTATTAGTGAAGGGCAAGTAAGTTTCAGTTTTCCTTTCGGAACTACCAGATTTTGTAGAGCTGACAATTCACAAAAATGCTTCTGGCACAAAATAAAGAATCCTGCAAGGTAATTTTCTACAAACATACTTTTAAAAGAAAAGTGATGCTGTAACTTCCTCTTGCAACATTCAAAACACCAGAGGTCAGAAGCTGATCCTTTTAACTGGCTGCAACACAAATCCGATATTTCTAACTAAACAAGTCTGTGTTCTATAAGCTAGAAAGTCCATCTACACTGAGTAAACTGGATGGATGACATAGAAGAAATTTTAGGACAAAGTATCATTCACAGCTGCTGTTCATCTCTCTGACCAACTGCAAAGATTTTTTTTTTTTTTTGAATAAGCTAAGTTCATGCAATTAATAAGACACTCATGCAGGTGCAGGGGCAAACCTCTGGAAAAGATGCATGAGTCAGACACTATAGCATTAAAATATGTGAAAAGTAAAAGGTGAATGTTAAGTCTCCACTTATGATTTACAAGTCTTTAAGGTATGAACATTACACCTTTTAAAAGGAAATAGCATAAACAATTAGTAATCTCTCTCCCCAAGGCTTTTTAAAAAATCTAAGATTATACACATAGGATGTGGGTTGTTTTGGTTTTTTTGAGGGGAAGCACTATTACAGAAAATCTGTGGTATTTGGAGAGGACATGACAAAGAAGAATAGGTGGTCTCTAGGTGGCTAATATCCATTTTAAGTTTAAAATTAACATACAGTGAAAAATCCAGGAAACATATCAGTAAGTAAAGTCTGAGTATTATCAGAATAGCAAAATAATGAAAACTAGCCAATTCTGGAAGCTATGAATTTTGTTTTAAAACCCCTTCATACGTGAACGAATCTCTACATCATTTCCCTGGGGTATTGCTTCTGCACAATGGCATCACTGCAGTGCCTACCTCCTCTTCCCAGAAAGGTTTTTAGTAAAGTAATGCCAGTTGGTGTTACACTAATTAAAGACCCATCATATCAATTTCACTGCTTTTGAAGATTAAGAACTCCCCCTAGTCTTATCATCTCTTCCAACAGACCAGCTCCACCGACACTACCAGGGTTAGAAAACTTGGTATCAGGAAAAGGAACACCCTAGTGGCCTGGTATCACCTCTGCTGAAGGAAAAGGTGCTTGTAACAGCATAAGCAGCCAATACACAACCCAGTCTCCTGCCTCAGGGGCTGAGTATAGGGAATAGCACAGGCAGTGAAGCAGAAAATGAGCCTCACAGATTTAAAAAAAAAAAAAAAATCAGCTGCTAAACCAGAACTCACTTTGGCTGCCTCAGTTTTGGAAGCTCTCACCTCTCCCATCCTGCTCTGAAGGAGTGCTTGCAGCATACCAAGTGCTGCACTGAGAGCTCCTGAAAAGAAGGAAGAAAAAGAAGAAAGAAAGAAAAAACTTTGTTTCCCCTTCTTAGAATGAGGAAAAATCCTGCCCATGAAAAAGTATCAGTTGAGAGTCATGGTTGTAGTTTTGTACTTAAAACCTCATTTGTTTGGCTTTCTAAGTGAAAAACAGCTTTTCTGTACCTTCAAAAGCAGCAGCAGCTGCTCTCAAGAAAGAAACCTAATGCCTACTGAGCATGTGGAGATCTTCCAAACTCAGTCAGCATAGGATCAGGATGCAGAGCTGGCAAGACAGGAATACAGGGACAGACTGCTTCAAAGAATGCTGATCTTAAATACCTGAATACTGTATAGAACCCCTCAAAACTAAAGGGCAGTAGTCATGATAAAAAAAAGTTTAAATAACAAATAGATAAATCACTGGAAGCCACCTGGGAGACACTGGAGGCCTTAAGTCTGCTTCTGCTGCTCAACCAAGGTCTAAGTATAGTATACAGAAGATCAATGTAATCAAGTTTCAGCTGCAGGTGTTTCATCCTAAGATGAGCACAAGCACAAAGTTTTCTAAAACACTCTTGATGATCACACTGAAGTAGGAAAAGAAATACATATTAAGAAGAAAATAAGCCATTTTAAATAATAAGAAAAGCATATAGGGTTGTTTTCACTTTAATAACTACTAACTTAAAAAAACAGAAAACCAAAACCAGTGGTTTTATAGGCAGCCAAAATCCAGGCACTCTAGACAGCTGCTGTCTCAGATGACAGCCTATCATCTTTACTAAAAATGTCTAGAGCGTAGGACATTTCCCTGACACTTAGTTTGATCTTTTCTGACTAATAAATATTTACTTGGTAACAATCTGCCTTAGCCTTTTTTTCAGGGGAGGCTTTTAAATTCTTACTCTGTGGCAAAAGAGTCTGTGTTAAAAATGTAAATGAAGTTTATTCAGAAGAGTAAATGTGGTAACTAGTGTCCTTTCAGTGACTTTACAGTGACTCATTCTAGACTTTCAAAAAACACATCACTAACATCACACACCACTATTGATAAGAGTAAAAAAAAGTTTCCTGTAATTTGAAAAGATGGAAACAATTTCTTTACTCAACAGTCAGTACTTGGAAAAGTTATTAAACAGAGGTCATAGAAAGGCTTCATTCTAACGAAATAGTGCTAAAAGTTTAAACTGTGGGGGAGAGAACTAGCACAATCATGGATTTCCTTTACAGTTCTCAAAGCAGCTTTGACATGGTTAGAGATAGGGTAAATGTGACAAAATTCTCTGAATCTGCCAGGAAACACATCAGGAGGAAGTGATGCTGCCCCCTGTCCAGATCAACCTAACAAAGAGAAGAATGAAATCTTACCGATTTTGCTTTAAGATTACTCAGACATAAAAACCAGTTTTCTCTATTATGAGTGTGCTCTGTACCTCCCCAACCCAGCCCAGCCATGAATAATTTTAAAAGGATGCTACAAGTCGCCACCTGAATAGAAATGGAGGAAGAAGGATTAAGTTGCAGAGTAGAGAGTGCAGCTGCCCCAGCTCTGCTTCCTCAGTCTGCCTACAGCTTCACTGGCCTAGCCAGGTGATGACTCTCGCTTGTAACTGATTCAGCCTTGCCTGAATATCTCTAAAACTACTTCTTCTCTCACTTAGTCTGTCCTTCCTTCAACTACTGCAGGGAATGCTTTTTTTAAAAAACAAAACGAACCTCACACACAAAACAACACCAACGCACCAACAGGACTGCCCATATGCCATCAGAGGAGCACTTGCTCTTAGACCAGAAGTGTAGCAAAGCTTGGTAAACTTTTCTTGTCTAAAGCTGCTGCTCTAGTAGAGCATACACAAGCTAAAAAGCAATAGGGTTTTAAAGAAACTAAAAGCATTTGCTTTGTCGCAGTTTGAAGCTATCAGACCAGTTCAGCTAAAAACAAGACTAACTCCCTGAGGAAACAAACCCGAGATTTTGCTGATTGACTATAGACAGAGGGAGACAATATCCATTCCTCAGCCCTGGCTCTCTACATCTTACAAAGGGATGGGACAGAGGGGATCAGAGTGCACATAACTTGGCCAAAACAATTCATTTAGTTATAGGAACCTCTAACCTTTGTGAGAAAGTAGAACATATCATATTAAGGAGAACAGCTTCTCCCCTATGTGGAGGTACAGAGAATAGCAGCCCAGCCATCCAAAAAATTCATCCTTCATTTGTTAGTAATTTGCTCAAATGTTCTGCTCAAATTCCAGAAGCCTGCTAAATACTTCCAAGTCATGTTTGCTTCCCAAGGGTTTTATAAGCTGTACGGGCAAGTGAGAGAAAAATAAGGAGAGGACAGAGGAGAAAACAACAGCTTACAAAGTAAGCCTTTGTTTATATGTAACTCCAGGGTTTTTCTTCGTCACTTCTGGGGCTTAGGTATATGCAACGTAAATTAAATGTCGTTACACTTCAATTCTGTTTAATTTTGCTAAGGAACGACTCACAGATTTCTTTTAAGAATATCCCTCATGTATTGGACTACTCTTTGCACTTCAATATGCTTACACAAAAGGTTAAAAGCTTATCATTAGGAACTGAATGCCTGCCCAAGATGACATTCAGAATATATAGAAAATAACTTCCTAACTTTATTATAAACTGACATCTTGTTGCACAACTCCATCTACTATTAAGTGATAGAGTTCCATCTCCTTCTCCCTCTCTGTCATTATTACTAACCAAAATGAAGAGTGACCCAGAAACTATGATTTAAATCTAGCATTTGTGTGTAACGTCAGATCAGTTCTTATGTGGGAGTAGTGATACTCTGCATAACAAATTTAACACTGGGGTCTTGCACCTACACCCACATGAAGATTTAAAAGAAAACCGCCCAATTTAGGTTAAGCATTGGTATGGACCATGTGGACCTGCCACTGAATCCCTAGAGCTTCTTAGAAAAGCACCATCCCCCTCAAAAAAAGGAAGGTTATGTGGTAAGTTAACTTCCTCCCTTCATTTTTATCAGCTTTGAAAAAAGGATGACAAGCAGACCTACTTGTGATGCTCTTTGTTAAAAACACAATTACTCTGGGACTGACACCTATGCACCAAGAATAGCAAAATTTATTTATGGTAGTAAATATTACATTTCAAATCATTAAGGGAAGTCCAGATTAAAAGGCCCTCTGCTCCCCACATCAGGTCACAGCAATTCTGGTGACAAGCTGAGTGGAAGAAAAATGGGAGGCAGCTCTTTCTCCAGTGAGGAAAAAGTTAGCTAGATTTTCAATTTCCTTAAGAAGTGGCTTTTGTTTAAGCTCTGTTATCAGTTGCATGTTTTATAGTTTACAAGCTTTGTGAGTTAAGGCTTTCCTACTCCATTATTACTTTTTTTTGGTGCAGGTGTTTCAGAGGCCTTTGAGCATGAGTACCCAAAAAGGAAGTTTTGATTGTAAGTTTCATATTTGCTGGCAAAACACACTAGTTATAAACATCTATTTGCTTACAGAATCTCACACACACAAAAAAACCAACAAAAAATGTCACAGCCCAATAAAAGCGTTTCAAGTGAATCTAGAGTGTCAAAAATAAATAAGTTGACATTAGAGGAACTTACTTCTACTAAATAACTTTTATTTTAAATGTCTTCATGCAGCTAACACTCAAAACCTGTATTTCACAGTTGAGGAAGCTGTACTTCAGGCTAGTATAAGTTTGAGATCAATAGTTCACCAAAAGCCTAACAGGGCAAACTTACTAAATTAGAAACATGAACTATGGCTGCAAAACGACTTTCATACCTCAGACTGTATACAAAGAAAGCACAGCCATTCTTATTTGTGCAGAAAATCAAGGACTTTACTAAGAGACTACAGACCAAGAAATCATTAACAACTGATCATATGCCAACAACAAAAAGAATGGAACTTGAAATGCACTTTAGTAGGAAACAGAAAACCAGGCCACCTAGAATATGAGAAAACCGGAAAAACATAACTAAAGATTGCATCATGCAAACTGGTAATTGTGAAAAGTAAGGAGAGATGAAGTGGATAAACAACTGAACATGAGACCATGCAGTATCACAACAAAACAGGGACAGCGTAATCTTTGGATGTATTAGCCAGAAATAGATTATGTTCCTGCACCAGATATTATAAAAATCTTCATGCAGTTCTGGCACATGTAGCTTCAGTGGGAATATGGAAGGGGAACAGGAAACGGCTATAAAGTGATTAAGCACTGATGATTTGATCAGGCAACAGAAAACCAAGTCAGATATATTTACGTTTAAAAATGAACACAATTCTAATCAGGTGACAGCTATCAGAAAAAACAACTGATCATGGGATTCACCATTTCTTCATTTCATAAAATCAAGACTAGAGTACTTTTGGGGAGACCTGTATCAAACAAACAATGGAAGCAGGATGGCACTTGAAGACTGTGCTGAAGTAAAAATAATGCAAAATGTGTATTAGCTCCTCACCTACAAAAATCATTGTCTGAAGTGACCTTGAAACTGTATGGGTTTGGGGTTCTTAGTAAAATGATAACATGAGGAGAGTGACCTCATTATCTTACTAGATTATAAATTATTCATATGCAATGCTTACTGGACTTACCTAAGTATTTCTAATGTACTGATCACAACATTAGCTAAGCATTATGATTAAAAGAAATAATTGCTGTATCTTTTAATAAATCTAGTGCCTACTGCACTAGAGGAAAAATATTAAGAGTGAAAATTCTTTATGGAAGGTCCATTAAATTTGTGCATTCTATATATGAAGAGATGAAAAAGATGCATAAGACAGTTCTCAACTACTTGCAAGTAGTCTTACAGGGAACAGCTGAGGGAACTGAAGTTGTTTAGCCTGGAGAAAAGGAGGCTGAGTGGAGACCTTATCGCTCTCTACAACTCCCTGAAAGAAGGCTGTAGCAAGGTTGGGATCAGCCTGTTGTCCCATGTAACAAGCAATAGGACAAGAGAAAATGGCCTCAAGTTGCACCAGGGGAGGTTTGCTTTGGGTATAAGGAAAAATTTCTTCACTGAAAGGGTTGTCAAGCCCTGGAACAGGTTGCCCAGGGAAGTGGTGGAGTCACCATCCCTGGAGGTATTTAAAAGACATGTAGATGTGGTGCTGAGGACACGGTTTAGTGGTGACCTGGCAGTGCTGGGTTAATGGTTGGACTTGATGATCTGAAGGTCTGTTCCACTCAAAGTGATTCTATGATTCTGTGAAATCATAGAGAAAAGGCGGCTTTGACAATGCAGTAAAATAATCACCTTGAAGGGAAGAGGAAAGACAGACAGACAGTAGCAATTCAGTTAAAAAAGTAAACTAGAGAATAACTAGCTTATAACTTAGGAATAATAACCAAGAAAACCTTTACAGGGAAGCACAGCAGAATTCAGACAGGAAAACAGTGGCATGGGTAGCAGCAAATAACATTTCTAATTTCAAGATTTATATAAAGGATGTAAGAGTTGTCCAGCAAATCCTCCAATACTGGTCATAGCAGATGAGTAAGCACAGAAAAGAATGGCTGCTGGAGTCTAAATATGTGCGCTTTTTTGGACAGAGGATTTTTCCAATCTCACCTATTAATTGGTAATTACAAGACAAAAAAAAAATACAGAAGTCAGGGTTTAAGAGAGTGCTGCCTGTAGCATAGTGCTTGTACAGAAGCAACTATTAACAGATCACAAATAAGCCCATAAGACAGATTTAATGCCTTTGCTCAGAGGAGGCACATTCAGCAATACAGCATTATCCCACTTTGCAAAGCAGTGCCTTGTATTCCACAGGTGAATAAGGAAAGAAAGTAAAGGAAGAAAAAAAAAAAACCACCAATGTACAAAAAATAATCAGTACCAAGTTACACATTTAATACCATCACTTGTTACCTGGATTTCTAATTCAGCAATATGCTGTTGGAGTTCAGCCACAGCTGCAATGCGGTCTGCCTCACGGAGCCGTACTGCCATCACTTCTTCTTTACTCTGAAAGAAGTAATAGATTGGAGATAACAAATAATATCAGTTTCAGTTGATTAAAGACTGTGCACTGCTTTTACCCAAAACCATGCAAGTAAAGAAAACTTATTACACTGCTGTGTGAAATATCATACCTATTGATAAGGTATATTCTGAAGAATCCAAATTCAATTTTAACCCACAGAACTGTGTAATCATCTAATATAAATTCTAAACTGTAATAATCTAAAAAAATGTTTTGAAAAGATGCTATTAGCTGTACTGGGCCTGTAAATGGATGTCTTGTGTTCCAAAAGTGCTATATTGTAAATTAATAAACAGCTCATGCTTCAACTTCTAACTTCATACGTAAAGAAACAGCAAAGCTACACAAGAGTTATTTAATCATTCTTTGTCTAAAAAAAATTTTTTTTAAACCCCAAAGACAAAAGCATATATTCTCAACCTCATTTAAGTTCAGCTATCTTAGTCACAGTACATGACAAAGATTTGCAAGACAGTTTAGAAGAAAATTCCAATGCCTGTAACCTACAATCAGACTCCCGGTGTAAGTTTAACCTGCAAGTTTGCCTATAAATGATAGGCAATTTGAGTTTGGACAATAAAAAAGGAAATTCCTTATTCATGTTTCATGAGGCAAGTCCTCAAGACTCCAGAGCACAAAACAATTCATGTTATACTGTCAGCAATTTCATACAACCAGAGAGAAAACTGATAGATGTTGAGCAAGCAATACTTTCAGCTTGAGTGCAAATAATTCTGGGGAAGAGACAGACTAGGCTCAGGACACTTACTATTACAGCAGACTGGTGTAACTCCACAAACTGTAGCTACTGTAAATGAGTTCAAATATTTCAGTTTTATCCATGTGTGCTTCAAACAGACAGTACTTAACCACTCTTCATTAGACAATTTGTTTGAGACTGAACTGAACATGCCAAAGCTTATCTACAGTAGCTACTTGAAAACATACTGTTTGCTTTAAAAAAAGATTTCTGGAATGAAGGTACATCATTTACAGGATCCAATTAACAGCATTTCTAATCAGTGGTGTCCATTTCAGAGGAATCCATCACGTGCTAGCCGAAATTCAGCTATTATTGCTAAATTCTGCTGCACAATTGCTTGAATGAAGCCAAACCCACAAGTCCGCAGGATTGCATGTATTTAACTGAAAGCTAAAAGAGACTGGCTTGGTTTGACTTTGGTATCTGAGATGAGTCAATAGTGTTGCTCTAGATGGTACTGACGCTTTATCTCTGAAACAGAGTGTGTTCTCAATAATTACCACAAAAGCTGATATGGTAAGAAAGACAAGACTTGGGTGTGGGTTACAAATGTTCTGCTGTAAATTCTTTAGCAAAACTGATTTGAAAGATCAGTGCTGCATTTCAAGAAACCATTTCAAATTAAGTAGTCAGATAAAAAGGGAATAACGTAACAGTACACACCAGCAGCAGAAAACAGTTGCCATATAGGTGTTATGAGATGCAACTGGCTACCAAAATTTTAATTTGCTTGCATATTTTAAGCTAGCCTGTGAAGAAAATACAAGCTCCAGAATATACAGTTCTTCCTGCAAATAAAAAATAACTGGGGAGTTGAAAAGCCAAACTTTTTTTTTAATACACCTCTTCAAGTAGGAATATTGCTGTCTACCCAAGATGCAGTGATGGAAAATAAAACTAGAGCATGATTTCAGATGACTTGAAACAATAGGAAGAAGGAAAAAAAAAACCCAAACCACAAAACAAAACCCATCAGTTTCTAATGAAATCAGGAATAACAAACTTGCTAAATTTAAGGAGATGCAAGGTGGAACTTTTGAAACTATTTAGTTCAACATTTGTCTATATTGCTCCATGACATTACCCCAAAGAGTGGTTAATGACTGGACTTCAGGATCTTAAAGGTCTTTTCCAGTCTAGGCAATTCTGTGATTACTGACGCTTTCACCATCACTTTTGAATACAAAGTTATTTTAGTAACACATTAAATAGCTTTATTTCAGGTATTTACACAGCAGTACTACCTTTTCAATTCAACCTACCTGTTTTTATCTGCAGTTACAGTTACTGAACCTAATTCTAGACTGTAGGTCTGACAAGGCTGCTGTTACTGCTGGAGGCTAGCCCTTTGCACTTTCAGTATAAGCCTTACATAGTAGCCATACTACCTAGCTAGCATAAAAAAAAAAGCTAGTAATGTGTTTCTAGCAGGACAAGCATAACAATGTTTCTCTTTCTGCTTTAAACTTCAGCTTTTTTTTTTACTCCTCTCAATTAAATATTACAATCTAATTTTTCCCACACAGTGAAATAACCTTTAACATCACAAGCACGAATTTTCTTAATTTTCTATTGTGGTACAGAGATGGGGAGACAGTCTCTTCTATAAATAAGTCTCTTCTATAACAAAAAAAAGGGAAAGCATTTGGCATGAATCTTAGATGAAGCTAAGAATCATGCTTCCGGTAGCTTAAATGTGGATCAAGAGACAGGAAACAATGACAATCCTTACAAATCAACTGTCAAAGGACAATGGCTTTTTATATCCCCTCATTTTTCTCTTAACTGTATATTATCACAGTTAAGTCATTGAAAAGTTTTTCGAAAGTTTGAAACAGCAATAGGAAGCTCAATACCAAGTTATATTCCATTTAAGGAGCAGAACACTTAAACTTGTATATTCTGTTTAATTTTTTTGATGACATAGCGTTCTTATTAAATCTGCAAAACAGAATTGTTTCTATAAATTATTAAAGTCACAAAGACAGTTCACAACAGATGTCAGAAAAGGGGAATATGAGGAGAAACTACACTGAAGAAAGGTCGTTTCCAAAAGGATAAATTCGAGTATTTTTCAATGCAGTTAGAAAAAAACAACTTGTGTATTTAAACAGTAGAGGATTCTATATGGTAGTATACTAGGCCTCAGCCCAAAAAGGCAGTTTGGCTCACAGTTAAACACTAGAACTCTAGGTAATGTTTATGCATCAAAGAGTTAATACTCCATTTTATATCATAAGGATCAACTTGGAAAACATTACAATGTAAACAGTAATCTTTTTCCTATCAGTGACTGCAAAACAAGTTTCAAGTTCTAATGTTAGTGTATGTCAGTACTGCTACTTCACTGACTATTGAGCACTGCTACTTTCAGAGAATCTCTAAAAAATACAACTGGTGCACTGTCTATTACTATCACACTTTAACCCATATTAGAACATATAAAACTTTACAAGCAAAACATCTCCATTGAAATACTACTTCTACTCCCTTTTTTTGAACGTAAACTAATTCTGCAGTAATAGTGTTGAAGTAATGAACCTCTTCTGTCACTAAAGACAGTACACAGTGATCAGAATCTCTTGTGTGCTTTTTAGATACTATACACACTTCCCTGAGTAGAATCACACCTTAAAGTAGAAGTTTATCTTTGTGAGACCACAAAGAAGCAGCTCTGTCAAAACCTCAAGTGATTTTTGTAAGGTGTTAAGTTCAAGATAATATTGTCAAATCAGTAAAAAAGTTTTGGTTTTGTGATTTCTATTGCCCCATTAAAACACAATTCTATCTAACAAGAGTGGACCGAGACTAAAAACTACATATACATTAGCACACAAATAGTCTATTTGTTGTGTTGTTTACCTTGCATTCAATCTCTGCTTGTCTACGTTTTGCTTCATTCAACTGAGCAAGAAGTCCTTTGTTCTGCGCAGAAAGATACTGTACCTTCCCCTGTAAGTTGGTAACCTCTTGTTCTGACCTCCGTAAATGGTTACTATTGATCTGATTCTGAAATTTATGACAAAAAAAGGAAGGAAAATGCATGTTAAATTAATATCAAAGGTCTTTCCTTAACTCCCCGAAATCTGGAAAGAAAGACTTATAAGATCATTTACTATATATAAAAAAAAGCTTTTGATGAAAAGGCATTCAGAATTTTCTAAGTGCAATCAGAAAAGTTTGCATGACATTTGGTTTATGACCAGTATAGTAAAATTGTTCTTAAACAACAGATGACTCATTGTAAAAACATTGTTACAAAGCTACAGTACATCTTTTTTTCCCAATCTCTTGCTTAGGTAAGGCAAAAATTTTGTGAACTTGCATCCTGACTACAGCAACAAGCTGATGCATCCAAGAAACATCAAGTATGGCAGAAATGTGCACATTTCTCTGTCCAGTGAATTCCTGAAAGTAAGAGAGTACCTTAATTACGGTCTGTGCATTAGTACAAGTCACACCATTTTTATGGGAAGCCGTGCACAGGACAATACATAACACGAGAACCAACGCACTTCTGTCCAATGATAGCTAAACAGCAGAAGCATATACAAAGACTCTGCCTTACACAGAAGTGAGAAGTACCTAAAGGTCTTGTGACTTCAGTACATGTAATCCAGACAGCAGGACATCTATGCCCCCTACTGACCAAAATTAATG
>JAVSBS010024458.1:26395-41483 GCA_033124195.1 Coracias cyanogaster | reverse complement strand
CCCCCTACTGACTAAAATTAATGCACAGACTGGGGGGGGGGAACAAAACAAAAGCACAAGTTAACTGCAGCGAAACAGTATTAACACTTCCATGAAAATTTTTTAAATTAAGGCAAGAGGAAAATTTTATTCACTTAGTATAGAAAAAGTGGTGTCTCTGTGAGAAATAAGTGACTGTGTCCTGCAGTTAGCTCATCTCTCTAGTAGCACATCATCCCTAAGTGCTCTCTTGGCTTCTGGGACTGCTGAAGCCTGTCAGGTGAAGATTTTGGTTGGTTTGTTTAGCCTTTTGTTTGCACAGGTCTCCTTCGAGTTACAGTGATATTTAGCAGGTATTTAATGGAAAGATTTCTCAACAGCCTGTTACAAATACTTCTCAATCAACACTGCTTATTGATTCAGTTGAAAGTTCACCAATATAACATGAACTCACCAACCTCATTGTACTTTCGTTTCAGGTATTTGCTTAACAACATATATCCTAGTTATACAAAAAAACATTGACAGACAAGTTATATTTGCCTTTTCTGCACAAATCTCAGCAATGGTGAATCCTGCCTTTCTTTTTTGGCACATGAAAGGTAAAGATTATGCAAAAAACTGTTTTGCTGAGAGTTCACAATTTAGTGACCTCAGTAGGTAATCTAGTATATGTAATTTCACCAGAAAAAGAGAAAACAGTGTCATTTAAAAAATTAGAATTATTATCAGAATTATCAATTAGGTTTGTGAAATTTAAAACACTTTAGATATACTTCTGTTACACCAGTTACAATGTAATGAATTAAGATGCACATACATTCACAGACTCTACCAATTAGTCCAAATGAGAAATTTAAAAAACTTAGTCCTAGAAAAGACTAAAGAACAGACATTAAAGTAAGATAGACTGTATCCACCTGACTCTCCCTCCTAGTCAAACAGCATTAAAAAGTGCATTTTGGAACTAAAGTCATGCCTGTAAATGGTAATGGTAAAGATTATCAGTGCATGTCTACCAGTAGACACCAATTTGCCACCATTCAGCTCAATTCACATATCCTAGTATTCAGTAACATACCTGTGTTTCCATCTCCATCATTCTTTGTTTGGTCTCTTTCAGTTCAGCCTGGGTTTCTGCTTCTCTCAATCGAACTGTCATCAGCTCATCCTGTAGCTCATTCACTGTGTTTTTTCTGGGAGGATCTTTCCATCTTCCTGTGGTACGAGCTAGATGACGCTGAAAAAACAGCATGCCGTTGCTGATAATGCCTGATGTTTCCTGGTGATCTCTTATTTCATTTCAGGTCTCAGAGCTATATAGGGACAAGTTGCTATAGTGCTCCTGTTTGTAGGAAGCCACGGAGAATTACTACTTTATGAACAGAATTAAAAATCTGAAGACAGCCATGCACCAACTACAGTAAGTCGGTGAACTGCAAGTAAATCCTGAGACTTTTGTCTTATTTCTAGTCCCTATTAACATTTAGTGAAGTAGAAGTACTGACCAGGTACTTCCTTTCTATGAGAATGGCTAGCTGGTAATACAGGCTCTCTGGCATCTATAACAACCAGTGACCAATTTCTAACATACTTTTGAAGTAAAGTTTCTTGAGGCACCTGCATTTAAAGATTTTCTCACCTGAGTGGGCTACATCCACAATCTGTAGTTTCTACTTAATCTCAAAACTTTGTAGCCTTTTGCTTTATCATCATTCACTGAAAATAAAAATTGTTAGAAGTGTATTGCTGCCCATACCTGCCAGTGTTCCTCCAAGTCTTTGACTTGCTGCCTTAGTTCTTTGAGACCCATCAGAGCTTCCGCTTCTCTTAGTTTTACTGCAATCAGCTCTTCTTGTAGTCTAGCAATGTTTTCCTCATCAGGGAGAGAGCTGTTCCTCTGCAACAAGGACCATTCTCTTTAGCAAGTATTTGAATAAAACTGTGCTTAGTGAGACCCACTCCAAGAATATAGACATGGAATGTAACTCTTGTTACTAACAACTTTCATAATTACACATTCCTTACAAAGTAAAATCCCTCAAAAATCTAAGTTCCTGGAGACAGCAAGTGTGCATAAACAACATCCAACTGCCAACTACAGACAAAAATTCACAAGATAGTTTTAGGTATTCTGACTTTCAGATTTGCCCAGACGGTATCCATAACAAAACATTACTTACACTGTTTTGCGGACATCATAAAAAATATGGAGAGAACTCTGGAAGGTTTTGAGCTAGCTGATTTTTGTTTAAAGCAAACAAGAAATTACACCTTTAGAGTTCTAACTTTTATTTATATTCATAGGAAAACTAAGAAATGGAGATTTATTTTTTGGGATGTTGGTTATCTGCCTTTGAAAAGGAGAAAAAATATTTTAACAAGAGAACTATCCATTAATATTTATTAACAACATTCAATAAAAGGTCTTACAGATGAAAGTACATGGATGTTCACAACACAAGGAAAAAATAGAAAGACTAGAGGAAGCGAAACAGAAAACAGGAAGACACATGGCAGGAGTGACCTGGGGAAAGTAAAACAGGGATGAAAGCATAATAATGAAAGTTGGGGGGGGGAAGAGGTGAAGAAAAAGGACGTAGCTTGCCTAACTACAATATCCCAACATCGAATCATTGGTCACCAAATACTCAAAGTTGAACTGTGCTTCCTCACTTTCTACTGCATTTCTTTGTAGTATTTTTCAGCAAAATCAATTATTTCTGTAGATGTGTAATACTGTGACAGCTGTCAGGTTCTATTGAGAGTAAAGTACATTATTAACATTAACAGAAAACAGCACAACAGCCATTTATAAGCATCTCCATGTTTCAAAACCATGGGATCCGAGTGTTGGGAAATACAGGAAGTGATGGAGTGTGTTTCTGAATGTTTATGTCACTAACAGTATAGCCACACAAATCCTGGGTTATTGAGCAGAGTTTTCCTATGTCACATGACATCACTAACAGCAGTGAAGAGCTGCATTTGTCGGAATTTGACGGACTTAACTTCAGTCACTTCCTCATGTGCCTGAGCTCATGACAGACTGAAACACTACTGTACATAGGAGTTTGCCTGGTACACTGGAATTTCCCCCACTGCTCCAGTTTTTGTTCACATTTCTGTTTTCAGTGTATGATACCTTCATGCTGATGAAGGTTAAGTAAAGAAGTGGTCTCTTTTTGAACTTTGAAAAATACCTTAGATCCTGAATTGTTACCAATGTTCAGTATAGTAAAACCTACCGCACTACTAGGCTGTCAGACTCCCATCAAGCCCCTCAGATAACAGAACAAGTAAAATCCTGAATCCAGTGGGTTAACTTAATTAGCTAGTAAGTTCTGGCTACATTCCTGAGTATACAGCTCTTTCAAATTTCCATGAGGAAACGATTTCCAAAGCCAGTGAAACAGGATCTGAAACACATGCTTTATGTTAGGTCAATTGGTGGGTTTTTTCTTTCCTTTTTTTTTTCCTATTTATTTTGTAGTTAAGTTTTTCTTCAAAGACAAATGTTTGACAGTTGGTTTGAGTACAGCTTAGACGCTGGCATCTGTAGGTTACAAGCTGGGATGGCACCCAAAAAGCAGTAGAGATTCTTTATACTAAACAGTGAAAGTATTCTTTCCCTGCCCATAATGGGACAAAGTGGGACATGCCCAAGAACTCAAGATCTGGGATGGTGATGTTGAACTCTTTCCTCTTTCCCTCCCATACCGTTTAGTTTTACATCACCTCAGTGCTCACTCTAAGCCTACTGCTCATGTTGCAGCATATAATTTTGAAACGATGTTTAGTATAAAGACCCTACCAGAATCCAGGTTTTCCACCACAGTGGGCTTCAGGAACAGGAGGAAAGCAATCTGTTCTTCCTAAACCTTTACCAGTGCAAGCAGATATTGTCTTTTTTTTTTTCCTATATTAACTTCAGGTTTGAAAAAGCATCTTGCAATCATGAAAACAGAAGAGAAGATTCTAGAGCACAGTTAAGCAAAGAATTACAGGGACCTGTATTCTGATTTTAGTGCTATTTTATACAGAGGGTCCTGGTTTGATTTACCTTTTCAATCTCTAGAACTTTATCTTGCATCTCCTTCAAGGCACAATGGGATTCTGCTTCACTCAGCCTGGCTTGGACCAGCTCTTTTTCCAGCTGTAGCACAAAGTCTTCACTGTATCGTGAACTGCATTTATGCTACAAAGTTTGCAGAAATATGTTTAGTATGAAGCACAAATGGTTTGAAAGGGGTCTTATATGCCAGATTTGGAGTGAAAAGTACATTCAAATGTTTAACATCAGCAATACTAGCTTAAGCTAGTCAACAGAAGTGCTTACCTTACACAAGTCTATTAACCTATCCATCCAGACTGCTGACAGTAAGAACCCCAATGCCGTGCCTCCCAAACAACTGTACCTCCACACAGCCAAATGTGCAAGACCAAACTGAGACCCCCATTAGTACTGATGAGCAACAACTCAAACTCTTCTCTCATTGTCACCCTAACTGAAAAATTCTCACAGGGTCTGTGATTATTTTGTGATATGCAGAAAAGATGCTTAGAAAAGACTAGCTAATGACAATGTCAATACAATTATCTCCCTTGATGCCTACACAAATGCTGATTCAACAGAAGCCTTCCATAATCTTGGATTTAAAATAAAGCCATGTATGCTTCAATGCACAATCACTTTGGTTTATCCCTCTCTTCCACTCTAATCGTTAGCTCTCATTTGCTCACACTATAGATATTCCTTCTGAGATTCTCTTCTAGGGCAAGCCCTGTGGATGTACGAGAAAAACACCAGGCACAACTTGCAGTACAGCCCCTTCTAGACAGGCAGCATATGCCCAGGCTACAAAGACATTTTGTTCTTGCTATACAGGACTTACTCCAAAACCATCACCAGTTCCCTTTGCACATCCAAACACATTCCCTCAGTAACAAAACAGCAGTTCAGAATTTAAGGTCACCCTCTCCAAACTACAGGGGGAAAGGAAATAACCCACAGTTCCGGTCAAGTAAGTTAATTCACCATTAACTTATTCCTTAACTGTTGATTAGCTAGAATTAAATATGAGATCTATTCTTTCACTTACTAAAGCCCAATTTAATGAAATTGCATCTTTCAACAGATATATCCAACTGAAGTCATATTAAGCATTTCTATTCAAACTTTTTCCTCTGGTCAACAGTAAGAAAAAAAAAACCACATTATTTCTTTCTTAGATCACTTTAAACTGACTTGAGATTCACCACAGATTCTCAGACTTGATTGACAGGCCATGCCATCCTAATTAGCATTTAATTTTCTGGTTTAAGAAAAAAATGGTTGTTGAAATCCACAAAGCGTAGCTGCCTAGTTACTGTCCATACACAGCTACCTTGAAAATTAAGTTTAAAGGGAAATTATTTAATACATCTTTGGTGCCATTAACTACATTGTGAAGAATAAATACTATACCTGGATTCATAGATGACGTTATATTCAATTAACAATGCAACTTTATAATCCATAGGATAGTCATTATGCTAAAGATACAACTATTTCTTACTACATTTGCATGAAACAATTTAGTTTTCTGCATCTAAAAATACAAAAATAACAGAAAAGTCACCAGTTCCATATGCCTTTGACAGGCCATGACATCTTTTGACCTTTAAAGCACAAACTGAAGGCAAATAGGACAAAACAAGGATTTACAATATCTAATTACATGGCCAAGGAAATGTTTTAAAATTTATTTTTATATTTCTGTGTGCCAACTAAGCCTTTCAGGACTTACAGTACAATCCAAATTCAAAATCTACATTAACTGTAGTGTTACAATAAACTGTATTTCTTATATATATATATGTCTGTCTACCGGGAGCTGTAACAGAGGGCATATATTATAAAGCACTAAAAGGCAAATACAGCTGACGCAGGCAGTCTAGCGCCACTATCCATTTAAACTCTCATCCTACTTAACCATATAGTTGAACACACATGGAACACATTGTACAAAGATTGTAATATTTCTTTTCCCTCATACAATACTAATTTAATTCATATTATTTTCAATTCATATATTGTCTTTGCCTCAGCAAGCAGTGAAAGTAGTCCTGATTTGAGTGTAAGGGGAGGATGAGAGGTCAGTGCTGATGTGTTTCTACAGTTGCTTCACACAACGCGGGAGCATGAGTAGCACACATAATGTGCAGAGAACAGGCAACAGCTTTCTTATTCCCTGGCTGTTTGTACAGGCTTATCAGATGATACACGCAGCAACTTAAGTGGATTCTGTGTTGGTTTTTTTTTTTCCCAGATTTTGCTTATGATACATATGGAACAAGAATGAATGCAGTGGGCTTTCCTCAGGGAAGAAGTGCTCTTGTACTTTCCAGGAAATTTAGAGAAAACAGCAGATTTGAAGAGCTGAATACATCCTGATTTTGCAACAATATGTAAGTGTACTCTAAACAGTTTTAATTATAAAAATGTAACTAATGCTTGTCAAATATTAAGTAGAGTATTAAAGTTACTTATCCAGTTTCAGGCACAAGTCACAACTTCTTTTAATCTGTCTTTAGATTTCACCTGCCAAAGGAATATGTTAGGGGTACTTATCCATTTAGCCACAATAAATGTTAAGTCAAGTCCTGATAGACTGGCAAACAAATACAGAAATATTCAACAGAATATTTAAAACAATATTCATAAGTTCAAAGTTGTGATTTTTAGCTCCTTAAATAAACTACACAATTTTAATACTTTAGTATATAAAAGGTAACAAGTTTATAATCTAAATAATGTTTGAAAGCTACTTGAAGACTGACTTTAGCAAAAAAACTGCTTTTATATATTTGCCTTAAGCCCTAGAACTTGTGACAAAAAACCACAATGTGAATCCAAATTTCCAGGCACCAGACAAGCCTTTTAACCACAGAAACTCTATTTTTCTGGGCTGTGTTGAAAAGATGTCTGTAACAAAGCACAAAAACATAGTTCTGCAGCTATTTACTTCTGAAAGAAACAAGTCCTTGCTTGGCTTCACACAACTGGTTTTATTTTCCCCCAACTTTTCTTAAAATCTCAGAAATAGTAAAATCTCAGACTGACACAACCATTCCTAATATTATTTTGGCCAATGACAGATTATTACATGTAATTACAGAATGCTTTTCCAGTATTCTATGCTGAAGGGCAACTAAAAGATTGTTCAGCAGCTGCCCAGAAAACTTTGTTTACACATTTAAGTACTAACTGTGGTACTGCACTAAGTACAGTATTTTTTATTTTCTGCTTTTTGATTGCAAATCAGAATGTAATACTGTAAAATGAAGTGAAGCCTTCCATAAGGTTGCAACGCTCATTTACAAGCATAAATCCCTTATAAATTATGCTCTTTATTATCAGTCATTTTAGTATGAGTTCCTGAAAAGAAATTGTGTTATGAAACTGCTGTAACAATAACCAAATATACGGCTATAAATCACCTTGCAAAATGCATATGCTTCCATCTGAGTGTTTAGTCAATTCAAATTCTATCTTCATATAATGCACTCAAAGAGCTTCTTTAAAAATAAGATGTGAAGAAATTTTAGCTTGAATCACCTGATTTCCCAGATTCCATTTTTAAGTATTCATACTCAAACTGGGTAGAGTATCATAAGTATCAGGAATTAAGTTAGAACATGCTGATTACCCTAACTCAAATACCGTTGCTCTCAGCATGCTTCAAAATAAAACCTTCTGTATTCTGTTGAAGTCAGGCACAACTTCCTCTACGCAGTTCTTGATTTACCAGCAGTATAAGGAAGAAACCACCTTCCTCAATCTTTTTGTTATCCACCACATCTAGAAGCCTTTGGCAAGTTTCTGTATTTAAAGACTAGACATGCCAAAGACAGATTAGTACCATTCTCTTCAAAACCATTCAGGCAAATGTTTAGGTAGCTAAAGCACTGAACTCCAAGAGCACTTCAGAATATTAACTTTACAATTATTCTTTCCTAGTTATCAATATAAAAGAAATTGTACAAGTTTACACTGGTTTTAAAAATGTTTCACTGATAGTTGCTCTCCACTAAGATACAGAAGTTTGCATCCAAAGTCAAATTTAGTCTGAAGACGTCATTTCAAACCTTACAGTTTTCCACTCCTTTTCTTCTTCCAAAGGACCTTAAATGTATTCAGAAATACATAGAATACATTTGGTGACAGCTAATATATGACTTATGATATGATCATTAATACTATTTTCAGATGATCTGGGAGAAGTACTATAGCAGAACTTCCTTTCCTTTCACTAAAACAACAGCAAGAAAAATCTAAGTAGACTTAGCACTTTTATTACAAAGTCATTCTGGTTCAACTAAAAACTCTTTAAATACTTCAGCATAGGAAAAACTAAAGTTGTGGGTAACGTGGACTTCAGGCATTGCACTTCAGTCAAAAGAACACTCCCCTACCCATCTCTGTATGCAGCTTTACAAAGAAGTGCTGCTGGAGCATTTTTTCATATATACACACACACACACACACACACACACACACACATATCTTGTCAGCACTTCCAATACCTACCTTTAACCCAGCCAATCTGTGCTGTTAAATCTAATAGAATAGATGGAAAAAACCCTAGATATTTATATACAAATACATAAGCTTTTTGCAAAGGATATGATAGCCTTCTTAGAAATAGATTATATGGTTTAGATAATATTTTTGCTACCAGAACAGAAGACTCTACTCTTATTTCTCCTGCCTCATGATTTACAAGTAAAAAAGTGGGTTGTTTTTTCTCTTTTTTTTTTTTTCAATCCCATTGTGATGTTCAGAAAAGGCAGCCACAGGTATCCTTCAGCAGTTCTTTTCATACATTCCTACTCAGAAATTCATACCCAAACGTTACAGTTTCTGTTATGATGAAACAGACAACTCAAGATTGGAAAAGATATAGATCACACAATATGTAGGACAGATGCTGTACCTTTAAATAAATACAGATAAATTATGCAGCCACTATAAGTTCACTGTGCAATCATTTTTACTAATGAAACCAGAAATTATTAGATTAAAAAAACCCACAACAAACACTAAGCAAATATTCATAAGACACTACAGAGGAGTATTGCCAGACATAAAGCTACTGGCACTAGGAAGTGGTAAAAAGATCAGTGTACTTGAAACTGGAATGCCAAAATTCAAAAGAAATGAATGGATTTCCACTAGGCAGTGCCCTCAGCCCACACAGCCGTTGCCATATGTTGCACCTATTTCCAAATTTGGAAACAAAGTTAAAAGCTTGTTCAATTACGGATCTGAAAAATGCAGCAGAATCTAGAGAACTATGAATTGAAACCTTTTTAACACTTTCACCACATTGTCTAAGTTAGGTCACTGGGTCCTCAAAACCACAACAGTTTTCCTTACAATTCAAAATTAGTCAGCTACAAGGCACAAATCCCTCTATAACCACATGGATTTACAGCCTCAGCTCCACACACATTCCAACTATTTCCTATAGTCACATTCACATTTAAGTGGAGGAAAACAAGGCTGCAAGCCTGCACAGTAGACGTGTGGCTCTTAATTTAACTGCCCATTCTCACATTTTACTTACTCTCCACTCCTGCAGTACCTGTCCAATCTTCTGCCCTCACAGCTCCAATCCAGCCAGCTTTGCAATCCATAGTTATAGTTTTGCTCAGGACCAGTTCCCATGCCTAGCCAACCTGCCAGGCTTCCTCACCATTGCTACTTGATAAGGTCCCCAGCATAATTAAAAGCATCAGCTTTAGAAGTTGTATTACCCATCAATTAACTAATAGATAAATACAGCTTTTTAGTCTCTTCTAGTAATTTTTAATTGACTACAAGTAAGGAAGATGCATGCTTCCAAAAACACATTCCAAAAGCATGTGTACTATTGTAATCAGACTGTAAACAGCTGACTACCCAAGTCTATGAACATTTCTCATTTCACCTGAAAGATTACAACATATCTAAAAATTTGGAAAGCATCACTAGAACATCCCCATCTTCCTAATCATAATTTCTTCATGTTTCTTTCCCTAAAGAAGTTGCTAAACAAAAAGCAGAATTACACATTACAGAGTAACAGCTCATTAATAACTTCTTGCAACTACTTTAAAAGATGCCCCTTTTACAAACTGAAATCATTAAACAGACGTAAAAAATGTTTCTATAATGTGATTTCTTTTCAGCCTAACACTAAATCTCATCTCCATCTTCCAGATGAGACAGAAATTATTTCTAGAGCTTTAGTGGAAGATGTGTAGAACAGACTGCTGTATTGCCTGTAAGGGATCTGGTAAGCAGCTGCACTGTGCTGTAGTTCTAAAACATTGTATTTAATACACCTGAAATGCTCAGGGCTTCAGATATCCAAGTACTTGGATGCCGCCTCCTTAAAACTGTATGAGCATATTCACATCAACACTGCTAGTACACAGTTTACTCAGCAAGTGAAGACTGCTGAAACGGCTTCCCTCCCTCTCAAGAAAAGATACTGAGCCCTTTTGTAGATGGCTTAGAGAAAGTAATTTCAGTCTCACAGTAACAGTCTGAAGTTGCACATTATACTACCTGAAACACACAGTACGTACAAGCACAGTACTACACAGAGCTGCTAATAGAGTTATTTTCCCACTCCATCTGCACACAAACGCACACCTTTCAACACCATCCTGTAGTTCCAAATTCAGGGGTCAGACTTCTATTTTTGCAAGCAGCAAAATTTAAGCATGCTAGGAAAAAAAAAAACCACCAGGTACGCAGAAGAAACATTAACATGGAAGAGACTGTCTTACATGAGAATCTATGTAAAGGCATTAGGAATCAACTTTCAGATTTGAGTATTCAGTGACAAAATTTGCAATAGCTAGATTAACATTAGAAGCTACCAAAGGTTTTGTGTGTGGTTTTTTGTTAGTATTTCTTTGGTGGTAGGGGGGTGGGTTGTTTGTTGTTGTTCTTGAGTTTTTGGCTTGGTGTGTTTTGTTGTGGTTGGTTGTTGGTTTTGGTGTTGTTTCTTTCTTTTTCTTTTTTTTTAAACTAGTAACTTACATGTATCCCAGGTTATGAATCTCTATCAGTAAGAACAGACCAAAATATCACTTAGTCCAATTTGTGTAATTTTAAGAATGCAAATCACAATGAACAAGCATTTACAAGGACAGCACAGAGACCATGTCATGATGAGGAAAAATAAACACGAGTGAGTGACAACAATGAGATGATGTGCTGCCAGGCTCCTTACCCATTGCTGCTGCTGTTGGAGCTCCCTGATGGTATTCTCAGCTTGCTCCAGTTTAGTATTGGCCTCATCACTCTGCTGTTTGATAGTGGCCAGCTCTCGTTTTATGAGGTAGTTTTCCTCAGCCTCCTGGGCCCTTGTCACTTGTCCCTTAGGACATAATTTATTTTTTTTAATCGAGGACAAATCCAAGAAAGATTGCCTTTGTGATGTTTAGCTGCTTATTTCATCAGACTGGCTTGCAAACAGCATAGAGTACAATCGGTAGAAATTTTAGGACAAGGTAGTACTAAACAGCTGCTTTAGTACTTTATTACAAAGTTCAGCATCCATTTAGCAAGCACAGTTGTGCACTTGCATTCAATAAAATTCCTTTCATGCAATATTACTCAGTTGTACATGCACAGATTTAAGTTTGCAATACTCAGTTTCAGTGTTAATGCAGTGTCACAGAATCCATTTGTCATAGGAATTTATATCAAAAAATTACAATAGGTTAGGAAAAATATTATAACGTGCAAGTATTGTGTTTCTATATTTTTAGTAAACAAAATTAAACAAGTTTATAGCAAGAAATTAGGTCTATATTTATTCCAAATCAGCAAAGCAAGGATAGAGTACAGCATGCAACTATGCATGCATTAAAGCAGTTTGGGGTATTCGTGAGCAGGAAGAGAGTCATACAGTAAAAGACTAAAAGACTATACCTGTATCAATCTATCTGCCAAGGAAGCACTTTCCTACAAAGGAAAAATTCAGATAGGAATAAGGAAAAGAAAAACCAAATAACAAAGGTGTGATAATAGTGACAAAAAAGGGCAAGAGCTGAAGAGAAAGAAAATGCCCAAATTCTACCCATTTTCTCTACAAACTGTTTTTGAAAAATTAATAACTCTTCATATAAATTAAGCCAACTCAGCCTGAAAGTCCCAGGAAGCAGCCTTTTCTGCAATAGATTTAACACAGTCCATCTTTTACACAAGAAGGCAGTTTTCCATAACACTTATCCAGTCTCATGTAGGTGAATATAATTTTTTGTCTGCATGGCTTGCTTCCCCAATTAACAAAAAGTTACTGATACGATCTAGTAGATAGATGCAAGACAGTCTATGGTCCATCCACCACAAGAAAGGAAGGTACAATTTGAGCGCAAAGGAAACTGCACTAAGCACTGAAACATTCATGCAGAACTAAAGCTTCCAAAAAGATTAAGCAGGAAAGTTCAATGATACAAACTGACAGACAAGTAGAAAATTTCAACTATGACAACTAATATTTTGATTTACTGACTCTTGCAGGAACTCTATTGAACAGTACGCAGATTCTCTTTCTGTGCCAAAGTTTTGCAAGAAAGATTTATATTTATGCACACTGACAAGCACTGCATTTCCCCCGCTGCATATTTAATTTCTACTCTATCACTCTTGAAAGCACTCAATTTTTACAGATTCTGTAACACATATTCACAGAACATCTTTGTCCTTGGAGCTTTGATTAAAATTAAAGTACAAACTGGTTGATAAAAGCTATTACTTAGAAGTTAAGGCAAGATGTTTGTCATCAGGGTGCCCTAGGGAAACCACAACTAAATCACATCTGTTAAGATGAGGAAAAAAACAAAACAAAAACAAAAACCCCAAAACGTTAAAGCAAGTTTTCAACTGAAGAACTGAATGTGTTCGTTCACACTTTGTTTTTTCAAATGCTGTGCTGATAATGATCTTCAGAAATTCTTATTAATAGATAATGTTTGAAATTTTCTGATTACAGTCAGAATGGGATATTCTGAAGTGAATTCTGGATTTTAAGTACAGAATTCAGAAAAGCACTTTAGTCTGGCAGTTTATCGTGGACTTCCTAATTTAAAAAAACCTCTGATTTAAAAGTTCTGCAAGTTAAGCATAAAATGAGGTTATTTACCATTTTAAGCTTGCTGAGAACATTGAATTGATTCACTACACCTTCAAACTTCTTTTAAAAAGTCTGCTTTCTTCAGTTAATTTTACCAGTACTTCAATGTTAGAAACAAGATGTTTATAAAATTGCAATTTTTAGTCACAACTTTCACAGTATGTCCTCATTATGTGCATTTTTCCCAAAGTAAATTCAGAAATCAATTAATTAGAATTTGAGATAGACTGTTTTTCCAAGAAACTTTAATGGATTTAGCATCTGAAGTGTGACATCTTTCAATTATGTCCCTCTACACTGAATTTTTACCATTTTCTTCCTTGTGAAACATGAACAACCGTTTGCAACTCACAAGAGTATTCAATTTCATTTGTTGAAAGACAGTTGCTATCGGTGGTTTAGACGGACAAGAATGTTCTCATTCTAGAGCAGACCAGCCCAGCCCAGATGCAATCTGTCACAGGGAGCATGAGACCAGAATATAGGAGAGGCCATTGGAGAGCAACACGTCGTATATTGGTAATGTATTGACAACAGTTACCATGCATACTTCTAAAGTTACATCCAGTTACAGAGAAACCTAACAAAACTCTATTCCAGATTAAGCCTGTAAGGAATAAGTCTTAAAATACATTTTCCCGTCCATGTAACCAAAATTGAAACAAAAATTCAAAACTATTTAAAAGAAAGCAATGGCAGCAGACTTCTTGTACTGAATGTGAATGCTGCAACAACACCCCTCTACTGCTGTATTTGCTAGTGATGAAGTAATCTGCTTTCAGCTCCATCTCTCTCTGGTCATTGGTAGGTCTGCCATTTTGCTCCTATGTAAAAACACCCAGCAACTTCAGATTTTCAAAACTGAGGATTCTCTCAATAATAATAATAATAATCATCATCATCATCATCTCTTTTCCACCCAAGCAGTCCACTATTTCATGTGGTCTTCTGGACTTTGAACAGATGCCTCTAATTCAGAAAGAAAACAGTACAACAAAAGTTGGGTAGTCAAAACATTTGATTTCATGTTCATCAAGAGCCAGACATAACAACCTCAAACACTTACAAGCACTGACCCTAACTGCTTTGTTATTGCCATGCTGTTTGGCTAAGCACTGTTAGTAAATACCACAGATTAGCAGGAAAAACAGTAACATATAATTCTGAGATTCCCATTTCATATGATCAAATTGCCATCAATTTAAGTATAAATTAACACAGATTAAATCTAATCACCAGTATACTTACTTTTTCTAGTGTTTCGATGCGCTGTTTTAGGAGTCTGTTTTCAGTTCGTAACCTCTGGAAAGTAAACAGTTCGGAATTGTATTTCTCAAGTTGTGAACTGGAAGTCTGATAAAAGCTAACAACATTTTTATCTCATCACATCTACAAAAATCAATATAAATACAAAAATAGCAATCCTTTTATATGATATACTAACTCAAGAGATCATCTCTTAAGTTTAAACAGCAGGATACAGTAAAAATGAGATGAAGTCTTGTATTATATAAAAGCACCATCTGCAAGTGAATCACAGGGTTTAACCACACAGAATCAGAGAATCATTTAGGCTGGAAAAGACCCCTAGGATCATTTAGTCCAACCTTCTTCAAACATCTCCCTGACCCCTAGACTATGTCCCGAAACACTGTATTTACTCGTTTTTTGAACACCTCCAGGGATGGTGACTCCACCACTGCCCTGGGCAGCCTGTTCCAGTGGCTAACCAGTCTTTCAGTAAAGAACTTCTTCCTAATATCCAAGCTAAACCTCCTCTGGCACAACTTCAGGCCATTACCTCTTGTCCTTTCATTAGTTACCTGGCACAAGAGACCAGCACCAGCCTCACTACAGCCTCCTTTTAGGTAGCTGTAGAGAGCAATGAGGTCACCTCTCAGCCTCCTCTTCTCCAAACTAAACAATCCCAG
>JAVSBS010024458.1:0-17611 GCA_033124195.1 Coracias cyanogaster | reverse complement strand
GATACCTATGCTGCTAGAGTCATACCTACTGGCACAATCAGGAAATAGGGATGGATGTTCTGGTATTCCATTGTAAATGCGGAATGACACAGTATAGGCTGACTTTCCACAAACAAAACAAAAACAAAACAATATTGAGAATTATTTAACCAACAAAGGAAAACTCACTAGAAATACAATTAAATATTTACTGAAAGTTTGTCAGATACTCCCCAAGTAATACTTGGCCACCTGTAAAAACAAGTGATACTTGGGAAACTTTAAAATGTTCAAACGCGGGCAGTTCAAATAGATTCTATCCAACTAGATTTACTTATTACCATCTCACTTCTCCTTCCTCTTGCCAGGTTCACGTGGCCTTCTTTGCATGGCCTTTTAGGAACACCTTTGCAGAAACTGTTTTCCCTATGCAAGCAGGAAGTCTTGCATTAATTTTCTTCCCTTGTTTCCTCTCTCAAGCCACGTTCTCTCTTCACAACTGCTTCACATAAAAGATACTTTACTTCAGCACATTGTTCTGCTCTCCCACAACCTATTCATAAACATGCATTTCAAACTGCTAAAAAGACCTTGAAATTTGTATTCTGCACGTAAGACTACAGACTAGAGCCAATAAAGAACCAAAGCAGCACAGACTTGCCTACAAACAAAAAAATCCCACACTGCTGTACTTGCTGCCTCTGAAAACATGGGTATGTTCAAATGCCTTAGATGCTTTTTAGTTTGAATTTGAAGTGTAATTGAATTCCATTTCTGTACATGCCCACAACTAACCCAGACTGGACACACTGGTCAAAGTTTGTCCGATCAACTTGGAATTTAAAAACTACATGTTCTGCTTCCTGGGATCCCATTTGGCATGCACAAAAAGCTGAACTCAGTCTCATATAGTAGAATCATCAGCTGTTCTAGTAAGTGTGCTTTAAAAAGACAGCTACTCAGAGGGAAAATAATCAAAGCAGCCAGCTATCAGATGCCCTTAAGTGGGTCTTCAGTAATTCCATTTTGGAATCATGAAGCAGATCTTCCCTATGCTCATGGGAATCCCTCATTATAGGTAGACCAAAGGAGTTAGTATTCAAGACAGTCAATGGGTGTAGTTTTTAGTAAGAGACATTTGATGGGAAGAACTGTTACCCAAGTCTGGTAACAGTTACATAGGAAGCAATAAGGCTTAGGGATGGAATAGATTCAATGGGAATAATCTATTGCATATTTATTTTAAAAAATAAGAGCAACAGGAAGATAAAGTAGTATCACTTACATCACATTATAAATATACCCTAAAAAATAGTGTCCCACTACTACCTTAACTTGCTTTTCTTTCTTTTTCCGTACATCTTCCCATTCATTCACAATCCTCCCCCACAAGATCCATGAGTCTTCTTCAAGATGGCTGAGATTGCTCGAAGCTGATGAACTAGACACAAGAGAAGATCCACTATTTCTTCTTGACCCATTTACTGATCGCAAGGATTTGCTATCTGTTTCCAAGAGTCTACAAAGAAAGCACACAAAAGCCAAATTCAAGTTCTTCTAATCATAGGACCATGCTATCAATTTTTTCTTTAGAAGTCAATTCTTCCAACCTTATTACAAAGAATGCAACCAAAGGTTCAGTGGAAAAATTTTTCCAACATCCAGTTGTACTAAATTTGAGAAGAACTGGTCAATAGTACTGTTTCTTCTTGAGATTTCAAGTAATTCTGCAGACACAACAGCTCATGTTGCAGCATTTTAAGAAACAAAAATATCACATCATGCATCAACAACACTAAGAGAAGTGAGATTCTAATACAATGTTTTGTGGTCTCATCAACTAGATCGTAATTTAATGCATAAAGATATCAAATTATAGAAAGTACAGAAGCATTGCAAAGTCCAATTCTCTTTTACACAGCTGTCAACTGGAGATTAACAGCCCTACAAGGAAGACAAGCAAGTTTTATTTTGAGGCATAACTACCAGGAAGATAACTTTGATTTTACTAGCAGCAAAAAAATCCACAACTGTTGTGCATCGGACTGACAAAGAAAACAAAGAAGTTAAATATCCTCAGTGACAGCATCAAATGTCAAAGTACTGTGAAAGAGACAGTCATTTTAAAGAAAGACAAAAAATTAACCCCATAAAAATCTACCTATTTACTTTTAATTGACAGTGAAAATACAGACAGAATAATTAAAACCAGGAACAATTCTAAAACACCTGACATTTGCTGACAACTGTTCACAAATACACACAGCACTTTATAAATGCATGGGGAAAATCTCAAGACCTTAAGAATGAGGACCAGGCAACAAAAGTGGTTAGCATAGCTAACGTGTAAATAAAGTGTGGATTTCAGACTCAACTTCTGGGGCTATCAGGCAGCAAGGTATACATAAAGACATGGCAAGTGCTGGACATGTTGCTGAAGAAACTTCCCTGTTAGCTGGTTGTTATGGCTGCCCATTTTGCAAGGGGCTGAGTAACCTGGGCAAAAAGGCATGTTTATCCTCAACTAACATCAAGCCCCATAAACAGGGAAATTTTTAGACCACATGTTAGGTAAGGGCAAGAGTTCAGACCAATTCAAAAAAGTGTTTTGCTGTATCAAGAGCTTCATTTGTTCTTTAACTTCCAAGAATTCCAACATGGGTAAATCAAGAGTGATCTGTCTGAATAATTTCTCAAAGTACCTCCACAAAAGCTAAATCCCCCCCGCCCCAGCAAGGTCAGGTTAGGTTTTAGATATTTAATACATTAAAACCTGAGTTATATTGTACCTGCCATTGTACACAAATCTCAGCATATCTACAATTTTTAAGGTCTCTGCTATGACAGAGATATTTATATTAGCTTTCCCTGTTCCCAGCTTTTACCTTCTGGTGTTTACAGAAGTTAGGGGGGTGAAAGTAATTTAATTCATGAAGACAACAAGTACAGTCTCTGCAGTAGTATTTTGTTTGAAAAAGGCTTAAATAGTAATGCCTTGTAGAAAATCTTGTTTTGAGGAAAAATAATTTTTTAAAAATTATCAATTTTTAATCTTTAGAAACCTGGCCTATACCGATCCATAACAAAAAATTACAGCTTGGAACTCTTCCTCTCAATGCGAGGCTGTGCCTAAAGATCAAATTCAAAGTAATCACAGAGGGAAAATGGGCACAGAACAAACATGCAGTTATGAAAATAAGGTTCTAATTAGTCACTACTTGTTTTCACAACTTTCTATAGAAGTTATTCTAAGTTTTTGTAATTTGACCTTACCTGGATAAACTCATTGTCCTTGGATTTGAAAATGGGAAGTTCTTTTTACAGTAAGTAACAAGTTCCGCAGCGTTTAGTCACCATTTTCTTTCACCTAAAACTTTATAAATGATTTACTATTGCCAAACAGCTCCACCAGGACTCTGGACCACGCTACCTTGTTATTCTGAGGGCAGTTTCAGTATAATTGGATTACAGAAAGCTACAAAACACAGCTGGATACAATTTGAGTTCTTTCCATTTCTAGCTGTTTAGCTAATTCATACACTCCTTACTGACATAAAAGCCAACAACGAAAACGAAACCTTTAAAAATGTTATTACCAGCAATTCCTCCAGCAAGCAGAAAGAAGAATAGTTCCCTGTGTTCAGAGTACAATTCCTTGTCAACAAAGTGCCACTGTGCTAAAATGCAGATTCAAACTGTTCTGAAACTACAGTGCACCCAGCATAAGAACATGAAATTTCTATATTAAAGTGTAGCATCTCATGAGAAAAGTTACACTTGATAGGATGGCCTCTAATTGGAACTCACACACAAGACTAATGTGGAATTTAACAACAGGTCTGGCTAAAATTAAATAGAACCAGACAAGATTCGCTAGCCTTTTCACTAAATGAAGAGGGCTGAAAAAGGAAGCCTAGCAAGCCCAAGCTCACATTCTGCTTTCAACAAGCGAGCTAGCCTAACTGCAGGGCTTGATGAGATGACTCTAGATGTAAAGACATGACGCTCCAACACAGATAAGCAGTCCAAAGAACAGGTATCACTGCTTTTCAAATAAAAGTTAGTCACGTAGTTGTGAACAGAGTGGAATGCCTCAGATTAAATGCAAAGTAACTATTTTATTATTTTTTCCTTCCTTTGATAAATCTATATGCACAGCAAAAATAACATATAGCTCATCTTTAAAGGAGAGAATCTCATAAATAACAAGAAAAGGATGAGGTGATTCTAGAGGCTGCCTTCCACTCTCAGTCAGGAACTAGAGAGATGTAACAAATTCCCTGTAAGCTGGATTGCTCCTAGGCTGCAGAATGTGAGTGTGAGAAGACATGGCAGAGAAGACAATGCCATTAGCCCCTCCTCCTCCCAGCTATTCTTTTCCTCTACTGAAAGTTACTATCCCCATAACTGAATTAGCAGAGTGAAAAAGAAAACTGAGCACCCTGGCTGCCTCAGTGCAAAGTCCAACTCACCAGCAGATGCTGGAACAGAAGCTAGTTTGAGCTAAACTATTAAACCCTGCACATCACTACAGCACAAGGGATAGCAATCTCCAGTGGGTGTCAAAGCCCTGCAGCTGTCCACTAATTCCAATAATTGGAGCTCACCTTCTCCTTTGCAGTCAACCTCTCATGAATAGTTATGTTTGACAAGTATTTTTCACATTTTGCAAGAGGCCAGATGACTTAAAAGTCCTGCCTCAAAAGTGAGAATAAGTGTGGATTCTGGAAATTCAGCAGTAAGAAACCATACAGTGCAATTTTATTTCTTAGTGAGACTGCTAACTTGCAATCACTGTGCCCATTGAGAGCAGCTGATCCAGCTGAAAGCTGCATCTTGAACTGTAGATTGTGCAGATAAATACACACCCATGGAAAGGCAGTGAAGGAAAACAGGTGCTAAATATACAAAAAAAGCCAAGATGGACAGAAAGGACTGATCAGGAATTTACTTCTCATTAAATTAAGACATCATGCACCTGCCACCAGTAGTGTAACAACAGGAAGATGGCTGAACATTCTCTAAACATAGGGCTATATAGTGGAAAGCAGGACTTGGGTGAAAAAGGAAAAAATAAAGAAAATGGAATTTAGAAGTCTTTAAGATTTTTAAAAAGGTAACAAATTATAGTTTTGATCTTAAGGTGCTGAGAAGGTATATGAAAGCCTCATCCCTGAGATACTCTGCTTTAAATCAGATACTGAAAATCACATGGCTCCAGTGCAATTTCTTAGGATTAGAGACAGCTATAAACGGTCCAGTAAAACCAGGAGAAAAAACCCACCTTTTAGAATTCCACAAAAACAGAACTTGTAAAAACATAGCATAAAAAACACGAGTTCTTAAACCCTGGGGCCTTGAAAGTGAGATGTTGTCCCGTTAAGTTTTACCTTCCACCCCTTTAACAGCCTCTATGCCGAAACTGCAATAAACCAATTTTAATCTCATTACTATACTTCGAAGACCAAGAAGTTTTCCATTCACCTGTTCTGTTCTTCAAGTTTAGCAAGCAATTCTAAGTCGTCTGGACTCAGCTGCGTTGGTGAGGATGGTGATAACGCAGGGGTAGACAAAGTGGTAGAGGAGGATGTAGTGTGTAATGAGGCAGATGGACTTGCCACCTGACTGGCCATTTGACTGACGGTGTGAGATACAGTGTTCTTCACCCATGAGAGAGTAGAGCTCAGCTTTCCTGCAACCTTGTCTGTCGCCACCTGTGATGACAAAAAGAAGAGGATGCAATAGTTGTCTTTTTTTTAAGACTCTTTTTTTTCAGTAAACCTGCTGCACTGAACAAAGGGAAAAAAAGTATAATATGCACAAAGTGACACAGATTATTTCTCCAAAACACTCAAGGCCTTCAGAAGCAACACAAACACCAACAGCAATATGATATTATAGAAGTAACATGCAAGTACACTGCTAATCAACAAATAAAGACTTAGATGAATTCCTGACATATACTCACAGAGCTCATTTCTGCAGTACAGAAATACCATAGGATCTGGGATCAGCTCAGATTTCCCATTACAAAAATGAATAGAAATAAATGCAGATTTTGAAATATCTTAATAAGCTAATAATGGCACAGAAACTGTAGAAAAATAGATATAGAAAGTCAGCTACTTTACTGATGGACCCTGAAGCAGTACATCAGAATAAACACTTCAGACCACCCACTGCTCACCTCGATTAAGCCCTACAGTGACAGGACAGAGGAACAGGGGGATCACATTTCTGATCTATGCTAAAGCAAAAGATCCTCCAACCAATGTGCAGAGGACAGTCACAAAGAATTTACACCCATGAATCTACAACAGCTCCTGAATGACTTAAATTAAGGCCTCATGCTGACAGCTCTTCCTCCTTCCTCACTTTCTGTTCAGGTCACCCCTACACCAACTGTCCTTGACCCCTGATCCCACTGCCAGAGCCTGGACAAACCTGGGGTTTGAGAAGAGTCCTGGAGGAAAAGTGAGAGGTGCTACTAGAGCAGAAGGGAGCTCTGAGGAGACTGTCAGGGAAACTGTGAAGAGGTTAACTGAAGCTGGTGATTATCTGCTGCTACTTCTTAACCAGTGTTACAGGGTAATGCAGCCCAGCAGATTCAGGGGTCACTAGAGAAGACAGAACAGCAGCCCCTGGATGTATTTTCTAATTAACCCCTCACTAGAGCTCCCTCAGCAACGCAAAGTGTAAGAGGCTTTGACCTACAGTGATTAACAACAAGAGTTCAATTCTTCCCAATCCCAACTTAGAGAAAATCTAGATGCACCTTAAAGGAAGAGCTAGCTGCCTAGCAAAAGGCTAAAAGTTTTCAGAATCAAGGTTGAAGAGGAACTTCCTTTGAAGTGATGCTGTTGCCAACTATTCACTTTGACCTTCGCTGACTTCTTCAAAACACTGACTTGCTCGGTGGTCGTCACAAACAATTCTGCAGTACAGCCTAGACAATAATTGCTAAGGTACTAAAGACACTGAGCTACAGGAAACGAATCCCAAGATCCTCTAGTAGAATCTAATTAAAGCAGAATTTCAACTGGAAAAAAGTTAACTTCATCTCAGCACACTGCATTTATCTGACACACAGTATATAGACCAAGTGACTGGTCAGTAAAGCAGACGCTTTTACTCAGATACAATACAACTATTAACTTTTTTTGTTAATCAAATCCAGCAGTCTCTTATTTTCATGTCATATTGAAAGGAAGACACACTGAATACCTTCAGAAAGCAAGAGGAATGCTACAGGCCAAACACAAAACAGCAGTACTTAAATCGCCCCATTTCCTTTCCACCAGCAACACGATGCTCGAGAGCTCTCCTAGATGACTGCAAAGAGGTTTCCAGTTTCCATATGCTTAACATTCATTATGGAAACAGTAACAGATTTTTCTAGAAATTTTTGGATGCAGGGATACAAGCCATGGGTAGGAATAGTAAGGTCTCAATCTAGGCATCAGAAAGCTTCTGGCTGGTTCTTTATGTGACTGTTGGACAGGAAAGCTCAGGTACACTGACATTTTAAAAAACAAACAAAAACCCCCAAACAAATCACAACAAAAAACACCACCACATGATCTTTTGAAGATAAAAATCTTCCAATGCTAGCATTTGACACCATCTTTTATACAACAAAGGAATAAAAGTTGAAAGGGGTTTCAAAATCCTAAGTTTAGTATATGCATTAATTCAGTCTATATCCTTTATTCTATTGGTATAAAAGGATAAATTATTGCTGTTTCATTTTGAATGAAATAGCATCACGATAAAGGCAACTCATACATCTCACTTAAGACTGATTATTTTCTCAAAGGCTTTAAACTGGTTAAAGTATGGCAAGTAATGCAACTGTTCCAAAAATAAATGCTGGCAAAACCAGGGCCAATCTTAACAACAGAACAAACATGGCTCCATAGGCAGCAGGTTTTAAAAGTCACTCATTCTAAGAGTCCTACAGATAAATATTAGAAAAGCAGTGACTTTGAGTAATACCCTATGTGACACAAACAGGAAGAGAAAGTGTACTTTACTTTGTAAAAAGATAAAAATGGATTGTAACGAGGGAGATTTAAGGCAAAAAAGAAAATCCAAGCTGAGTCTGCTTTATACATTGAGGCTCATCCTCCATGTTAAGCCAGCTGAAGCAAGGGGTGAGGTGGGGGAGAGAAATAAAGAAAAAAAAAGTTACTAATGTTCATTCACCAACACATCACTAAGCAGTAAAAAAAAAAAATTCATGCAAATAAACCAATTATGTGAAGAATACCAAGAAAAAGTATGGTCAAGAAAACCATGCAAGACAGCAGTTAAATCATAACAATGTGTCTAACACTGTTTCTAAAATTAGCTCCAAGTTTAATTAGAATGTATTCAGAGAGTTAGTACCCCAAAAATATTCCTAGTCAACTATCTGAAAGCATTAACACATACAGCAAGCTAATGTGCAGCTGCAAAAACCAAATGTTTGAAGATCAAAAGGCTCACAGTGCAGTTTATATCAAAAACACAAAAAGAATTTGTTTGGGGCAAAACGTCAACATTTCATCAACGTTAATTTCAAAATTTATGTTCAGTGACAGGAGATTTCATTGAGTTACTCTTTGACAAGTGACTTAAGACCTTCCAGAAAAGAGGTCACTGGAACTGGAAAATGATAAAACCGTTACAGGAGCAACACACCAGTGTTCCTATCAACATGTGCACCATGCTCCTACGCTTGCCCTTCCAAGTCTACAACGGAAATCCCTCCTATGTGTCTTAAGATTTTCATCTCCATGTGCACCCTTCCATCTAACATGGCAGTTGTACTTAGCCGTCACTAAACCACAGACCACTGCTACTTCCCACTTTTCCACTGACAACCCCTGCAACAAATCTGTGTCCCACTAGTAAGACAATGCATACGCACAGTGCAGAAGTGAACCCTACTGACTCCCACTACTATGACAACATGCACACATAGTTCACAAATTAATCCTAGTGACTTCCAAGAGGCACGTACATCTTTCTCCTGACAGCACAAAGGAGAAGGTTTCACTCCAGCCCCTGCAGAGAAACCAGGGCTCCCCAAATTAAAAAAAATCACAAGAGCTATCAAGCTGTTGACATTTTAGTTATACCACTGAGAATAAATTCAGTACAAACGATGGCAGATAATTTCACTGGGTATCACCAACTCCAGTAAACACAGGAAAAACCGAGCATTTGGTTTAACACCTCCCCGCTTTAGAGACGTAATTTTGCTTAACACAGCATTCTGGAAAGACTCCAGGAAGCCAGTATCATTAAACCTTTGATCTTTTCTTTGCATTTTTGGACAGAGTCTCCTCAAGGTTTTCCTAAACAAATATTTCTTTTCAAATCTGGTTATTTTTTAACAAGTGGTATTTCTGCAAGCCTGCAGCAGTATTGCCCTTTCGGCTACAACAGTGATGCTCTGCACTTCATTATTGAAGTGTCCTTCCTCAGCTATTCTTTCTTCTTGAGGAAAAGAGATCAAAGCCATGTTCTCAGCTGTTTGTAGCAGTAACAAGGACAATCAGAGTGCCTGTCCCAAAACCTTAGCTGTGACCTAGCTAACTACATGAGATGGGACTTCTGCCTTTGCCGTAAGCATATACACGCTTTCACTCTGCTCTGCCTTACCTCAGCAGTGAAGCTCTTGCACTTGTGAGGCTGCTCCACCTGGTGCCCTCCTGTGCTACACGATGGATCGCCGGCAGCTCAAGCCGAGGCTCCGCTCAGTAAGTCCCAAAGCTTACCAGATCTGTGCGAGCTCTCTGTCCCTGCAGCTAACCAGCTCAGGCTAGAAGCCCCCAGGTAACAGGATTTGCTTGGCTCACCTCAGCCAGTTTTCCAGCTAGGCAAAGAGAACTGGCTTCCTTTTTATTCCCAGCATTTTTCAGATGCTCAAATTCAAGTTACATTTGAAGAGTACAAAAGGTAACCCACATTGCCTGGGAAGCACATCAAATCATTGAAAACACCATTAGGTTTATCAAGCCATTATTAATCATTATTGTGTAATCAAAAACAAAGTCAACTCATTTTAAAAATGTGCTTTTTCCCCCAGAGGGGTCTCACTCATGAACCTGCCAGTTAATCAGACTTCAAAGACAAATGCTGCTCTCAGCCTACTCCCAGGGACACCAACACTTTCCACTGAAGTTGGCCATGTCTGGAGACAAGCAGGCAGGGGTCTACCTTCTTTATCCATTGCAGAAGGACACAGGGAACTGAGCGGGCATCACCCAGCTCCAAACCAGGTGTATTCATTCAGGCTCCAATCTGTATTAAGCTGCACTGCTGCCAGTTTGCCAACAGACCAAGAACACAGGGAGAGTTCATTTCCATCTGCCTGCCTAAGACCATGTAGATAACTCCTAAGCAAGTGGGTGAATTTCAAGTTTGAAAATGCCAATCTTTCAAAAGATTAGGGACACAAATCTTTACTACAGACTTCCTACTCTGCTGCGGTTTTCAGTGAGCAAAGCAGAACTACCAGCAATTCTCAGCCATCTGGTCAGTTGTCAGGCAAGGCACAGACCTGTCTGCTATATACTTCAAGCTATGCAAAGATAATAAATGTTTCTACTGATGCTATACACAGATACATATGATCTGCAGTTTATATATACCAATTAAAATACATGAAATTCAGTATCTCAACTTTATGTTTAATATGTTTAATTAGTTGCTGATTATGGTGCTTTATTACCAAGAGGAAGTACAATACTATGTTTAGACTTCTGAATTACTCAAAGGAATACTGCAGTAGAACAGCATAGGAAATATTTTTAGTAAGGTTAGCTGATGGTAGACCACAGCATCCCACATGACATATGATCACACAGATCCCCTTCCTTGAGATCCCAAGCTATTGTGCAACATCTTACAGTAAGCCTAAAAGTTACCATCACATTTTTGCATTAGACAATATTTGTTTTTCTAAAAGTCTATTTAGATTTCTAAAAAAAAGGTATTTCACTGTACACAGTGAATGAGCTTCATACCATTCCGCACTTCCCTGAGAAAAATCTGGTTTAAAGCTACAGGTATCTTGATTACCCAAAATACTTTATCAACTACTTTATCATATGACAAAGTAAAAATAACTGCAAGCCTTGCACAAACAGTACTGTATATTTACACGCTTTCTACTCTTTCTTCTTTTCCTGTAAAGAGAAAGAAATGGGAACTTCCAGAATACAGGAAGTAATCCTCATACTATTCTATATACAAAAAAAGTCTCACATAACTTGGGCTGAAATTGTATATGTGGTTTTCAGGTAAATTACACAGCATTTCATGGACCCAGTCTCCTGCTTGCTTCAACAAAGTTAACAGCATTCTAATATCTGAAGAATAAATTAAACTGACTCAGTCAATGGCATATGCAGGAGAGGTAACTGGAGGATCAGACTGTTATCAGGATTCCTGACAAGCTAAAATCCTAATTTAGGGCTCAAACATGGTTTCACTATATGGTTTCACCTATATCTTTTACTCTACAAATTCATGTAACTGATTTCTGCTGATTCTGAGGAAAAAAAAAAAAAAGATTTACTCATATTCCTCATTTTTCTTGTAGTCTCACCTAACAACAGTGAGGAATATTACCTCCAGCATTCACCAGCTTCCATTTCACTGGATATTAACTGGCTCTCTAAGTCTTTCTGATATAAAGAATAAAGTACTCTAACATTTTATATTGTGTAACTCTTAAGTTTATATTGTCTAAATCGGAAAACACTCTGTAGTATCATTTAGTAAATACATATTTTGTAAATACACATGTTGTTTCGATGGTCCCAAAACATCTGAAAGAAGAAACCTGAAGCTACAAGTTCACATATACAATATAATGATAAATACATACAGTGTTTTAAGGACGTACTTGATTAGAAATGTGATAGTGAACGGTTACGAGTTAAAACCGTCAAAGTCATATTAATAACATTTCCATCTCTGACCAAATTGCACTGAATTCTATTTATTTCCAAGAAAAATTCCAGGTTTTTAATTACCTCTGAAGTCCAGTGTGGTTTATAATCTGTCAAGGATTGTCCCAGTACAGTAGCTGAGAAGACAAACCACAGTGCTTTTGCAGACACTATCTCCTGTCCATCTAAAGGTGGTCCTATACAGAAAAAGTTTCTAATCTGACACAGGAATGTAAAACCTTCAGGAAACCCTAGAGACTCTCTTTCAAGAGGAAATAATTAGATACAATGCTTTTGTACAAAAGATGGCTGTGAGCTCCTCAGAGCTGCAAGAGAAAATACTGAGGACTACAGTAAAAACCTTTAACAGGGAACTTCCTTTGTTTTCTTGCTCTCTTACACCTTGGTTTGGAAAACATCTCTGTATTTGAGGGTCAACATGCCAAGTTACATGCACACGTACACAAAATCCATCCCCTTGGCTTACAGAACAGCGGGAAGAATCAGATTTATCAAGTAACAAAGAACAACTGCAAAGTCAGTTGGTTTATGCACTAGATCATCAGATTTCTTTTTTTTTTTTCCTCCAGTAAAATGCAACTCAATCCTCTCACTGGAGTTCAAGGAAGTATCATCAGACATTTACAAGAAAGTAACACACGCTGAAGGAGACACATGTTTATCATTAAAGCTTCTTTCTACAGATTTTACTTTCCCTCCTGGTTTCCTAAAGCCTAGTTTCCTTCATGTTGCTTTTAGCCAAGTTCTTCCTGGAAAGGTGCCAGGACCAGCATCTGAACTACATCAGGGCAAAAATAAATAGAAGTATATAAATACAGTTCAATTTACTAAAAGTCTTAGGTCCATATTTTGGAACTGAGAAAGAACTACGTCTTATTTTTAAATGTTCATTGAGCCCTAATCAAAATCTATGTTTTTAACACAACTCTTCATTAAAAAACAGCATACAAAGTTTGCTAAAAACTGCTAAGTTTAAAAGGATCCAATATCTGGCAACAGAAAGACATGACATTCCATGCAACATTTGTTTTTATGTACTGATAGCCCAAGTATTTTCTAGGTGTAAGTCTCCTTGCTTAATGACATCAGATAAACTTATGCCACAATCTACAGGCTAGAACTAAAATACTCATCTTCCATTTCACCAAGTCGTGCATAGCTCCCTTTCCAAAGGGATGTATGAAAAAAGATGTGCTGGGGAAACTGAAGAATGGCCTTATGGAATATAGTAACAATTGAAACTTTATTAATGATGAGAATTTTAAATCAGGTGACAGAGGTGTTACTCTTCTTTCCTTCAAAATGATCAGCTAAAAGGTCAGCTTTCCATCAGTTGCACTCCAATTAAAAAAAGCTTAAGTTTCTAAATGACTGACTGGTAACCAGCTTTACTTCTGAGCTACAAATTCAATGCAACCTGCAGCTGCTGACAGAACGAGAAATAAAAGGTGTTTTAGAAGTGTAACAAATGTAGTAACTTCCATATAGAAGAGGCATCTAAGCTATTCCGTGAACATAGCAGATTTAAACACAGCTGCATACATCAATAGTCAGGTCTTTTAACACAATCTATGCCAACATCTGTGGTCTTGCAGTAGTGTTTAATTTTGCCCACCAGTTTACTTTGTCTATCCATGACTTGTCTTCACAGGCACTTACAGCGTGACTTGAAGCAAGTATATTTTTGTGGTTATAGAAGGGTCTTCCTCTACGCTACTGAAACCTGTAACAGTGCTCCCACAGCCTTTTCTGAGCACAGCAACTCTGAGAAAACTAATTTTCCTCAGTTATTGACTAAAGAAAAGGAATGGCTCTTCAGAGAAATGACATCACTGCTCATCATCAAATGAAATCAGTTATTTTCCAAGTAGTTACCACTGACATTTTACACTTTCATTTGGGAATAAGGGCCTATTTGCTTCTTTCAAAAAGGCCTACTAGTGCAAAAATGCGAGGAAGATCAATGAAACAGGGATGATTCTTACTGCCAGCCTGATGTCAAAAAGATTATGTAAAAATCCCAAGCCCATTCTGTCACGGTCTGTGTCTTATTACAGAAATTTAATTTGCCTTTGTCATTTTGTTTTTGGAAAGACTGATTAGTGTTGTTTGGTTTTTTTTTTCCTATGAGCTGTGAAATACTTACTAAAGCTTCAGCCAAACCCCATGAAGTTCCACCACTAATGCATTCCAAGTGAAAAAAAAAAAAAAAAATTAAAAGTACTTTGCTTAATGAGTATTAGTTTTTAGCTCTGCTGTTTCAGATAGCATGAAAGTTGGAATTTCTTTTTACTATACCTGAAAGTAGTTCACTGTTTGAACTATGTATAATGAAGAACACCTGAAAAAATGAGTGATGTAAAACTAGCTGCTTCTATACAGGGTCTCTATATAGTGATGCAGACAGTACATGTCCAAAATGTTAGGTTTTGACACACATTTTAAGAAACATTCAACAGTTCTACCATTCTGTAACAAAAATAACAGTAGCTCTTAGTTATAAGTGCAAGGTCAACTTGTGGCAACAACAATCTGCTACTAAAAGATTGGTCCCATCTGTCAGTCTGATGAAACCAAATTTAAAAAATATATAGTTAATACAGTATAACATACTGGGAGTCAGAATTCTGTATCATCACAACATAATTACACATTTTTCATTAAAATAATCAAGAACATGCTATGATGTCATCAAACAAGTATTAGTGTTATGCTAAGAATCACTACGACTTAGTCATGACAATAGGGTATAAGAAAACTCAGGAGTTTGAGAAGTTCAGTAGCTTACCAGGTAGCAGAATGCATTTTAATGATCTACTACTAAAACATTAATTTTGGGTGTTCTTTTGGGTTTTTTTACAGAATTAAGCTGTAGAAGTAAAAACAATACAGATCAGACAATGACAGATTTTGTTAGAAAAACCCATGAGAGACAGGTAAAATTTGTTCAGGCAAAAGAAAATGAAGATATTTGGCAGTGGCTTTTGGCTGTTTCCCAGGTTGGAAACTAATTCAAAAAGTTAAGTGTCCATAGTCATTCTATCACAACACCTTGCTTTTTGTCCAGAATGAACCCTAACCCTGGTATTGTACTTCAGCCCCAAATAGACAGTAACTGCCTTACTGGGGCTCAGGAGGATTACTTTTACAGATAATTAGCAAAGTTGACAGGCAGCCTGAAATAATATGAAGACCAGGGCATGATCCCTGTCAGCATGACTGAAAAGATCCCATTCTGCACTGCCTGAATCCTATAGGGTGCTCAAGGCTTCCTAGGCCGACCCCAAAACACCACTTCACAGCTAACTGAATTGTTTCCAGAGTTGACAGGAAGTTAAACAACGTTAAAAGTAATTAAGGAAAAGCTGTGATTCACTAAATCACTTCTGCTGCTACCTTGTGAGAATATAGTTTCTGTCACACATACAATAAAACCACATCACAATTGCATATAAAATGAGCAAAGCAAGACAAGCACCCCTGCGCTACTGCTAACCCACTACGCATTCATTCCACCACTTGCTGGAGAAGGAAAGGACACACATCAACCACAGACACTTTGGCAGGGAAGGCTACAACAAAACCAAGACAGTGTTACCCATTTAAAGGGGTCAAGAACTTTCCAACAGATGATTGTTACAAATACACAAGACAAGGCTTTAATTCCGCATGCTATCTACAAACTTGAGTGATATATATTCAAGAACTCCAGAGAATGTATCTAGCAACTCAAAATTATATACTTTTAAAATATTTACTATTTCCTTTTTTAAAAAAATGAACTATTTTAATTGGGTCTTGGAAAAAAGTGAATTAAAAGTACATTATCCAAGCAAGTGTAGGCTGCTTGAGAAAACAATATTAATAAAGTCAGGATTTGTTGTCTTCATTGTTCCTCTTCTCAGACTACCAGAAAAATATTTTAAATGTCAAATGTATAATTTAAAAGAAAAATTATGCCTAAAATATTAAATTTTACTGCATCTCTTCCTTAAGCACTAGAAATCAGAAAAACGTTGTTTTTTCTACAAGTTAAGAAAGCAAACCAGGGAGAGTAAGAAAATCTAAATGTAATATTAAGTATGCATACCTCAGCTTAGCTGTTTTCCCTCTTCTAAATTGTGGTATTAGAAGCTTGAATTAGCAAGGTAAATAATTTTATTTACCAAAATTTGCTGACAAAATATTTTTCTTCCAGTTTCTATTACTTCTCCAGTTATTATCAATCTTAGCCAGAGAACAAACTGACAGTATCTGTTTAGGCATATCATTTTCCCCCACTCCTCTTCTTGGAAACTTTGAAAGGCTTTTCTCCCATCTCTTCCTTTCCATGAACCCCATTTCAGCCATTCCATTCCCCAACAATCTCCTGCTTATTTGTTAGAAAGTAATCAAACAAGTCCACAGAAGACAAACATATGGAGAGCAATGAAAAACAAAACAAACCCCAAAACCCACTGCACCCATACAAATCCAAGCCTCCACACGGTAGCTCAGGAAGTCCCCAAGCCTCAGCCTTCAGGAGGCCAGGAAGAGACAGAGGAAGAAGCAGGGCTGTTCTGTGGCAGATCTCTTCTCCGGACACCTGCTCCTCTCAGAGGCAGCGTTGGGCTGGGCAGACATTCAGTGACAACCGCTACAGCTGCTCTCATGCCACTTCATCAAACCCAGGCAATGCTGATTCATAATACTGAGTGCTTTCCTCCTGACCGTGCCCCTCTTTGTCACCAGCCATCTCTTATTTCCTCTCTTAGTCCCTACCTGAAAAATAATTCATTTCTGTAGATTTCAAAATAAACCTTAAATCTTCAAAAGTGTAAGTATAGAGCTGTACAACCATGATCAAAGCATAAACGGTACACTGAAAGAAGGGAAGAAAATAAACAGGCACGTTTATACAAGCACTTTTTAATACTATCTACCAGAAGAAACAACCAAGACCCAGTTGCCTCTTCCTTTAACTACGTAAAGTAAAACAAATTAAACAAGAACGTGAAAAAAGTTTTGAATTTTTTTTTTTTACAAATATTTTTAGAGATAAGCAAAGCATATTGAATATTGTTGGGTTCTTCTCTGTATGAATCTGGCTCCTTCCTACCTCTTTTGTATGTGATCTTTGACATAAAACAAACAAACACACACGCACACATGTCCCGGGCTGCCGCGCAGCCATGAAGCGCTGTTCTGACACAGCCGGTGCCACTGCTCGCTCTTGCTGGAGATTCAAAATGGTATGTGCGCCAGCTCCACGACTGCTGTAAAACTGCTCCGATTAGCAACGCTGAAAATTAGCGGGGATCATATGAAACTACAGAAAAACGACACTAGGAGTCAAAGCTGGAACACATAACAAGCAGCCGGAACATTCATATCGACTTTTTACCCTTATTATGTAATCGCGCTCATGCAGATGCAGCAGGAGGTGCTACTAAGTGAGATGTGCGGGGCTGCCTTTGAACGTTACCTCTCGCCCAAGAGCGAACGGCCCGGGGGTTCCTGCTTTAACGCCACTTCCACAAAGCCAAGGAACAACCCGCTCCCTGCAGACAGGCCCGCCGGAGTCTGCCCCGGGCCGAGGGCGAGAGCCCCCCGCCGCCACGGGGCACGGCCACCGCGGAGCCGCCAGCTGCCCACCCGCGCCCCGCCGCAGCCCAAGGCACGCCCGG
>JAVSBS010024457.1:11914-24851 GCA_033124195.1 Coracias cyanogaster | reverse complement strand
ATCCCTGGAGGGGTTTCCAAGCTGTGGAGATGTGGTGCTGAGGGACATGGGTTAGTGGTGCCCTGGCAGTGCTGGGGAATGGTTGGATTTGATGATCTTGAAGGTCTCTTCCAACCAAAACAACTCTATGATGCTATGATTCAAAGTTAGCTCAAGGGCAAAAGAAACACCAGGATGTGTGGTAGGTTTTGATGTATCTCAGCAGGTACACCAGGTAGGTGGAGGATGCAGGCATCGGTGGCATCGGTAGCCAGAAGCAGGAGACAGATATCCAAAGGTATAAAACCAATTATTAAAACATAAAAACTTGAAACAGAAACTGACATTCTAAAAAAAAGAACAAAAACTTGAGAGAGGACTAGTTACAATAAAAATAACTCAGGGGAAAAGACATCTTTGGAACAAAGTCCTGCATGTGAAGACCTCAGAAAGCATTAGGAATATTCACCTTGCTTTCAGCAATTATTTGCAAGTTTAGAGCCGAGGTTTCTTACTGTGAGCTCATCTCTCCTTCAGCTGTTAATGAGATAATTACAAGCTCTAAAAGCTGGCAGAAAATAGGTATTAATGACTTTTCCCCTCTTTGGTTCACAAATACTCCCAGAGGCATAAAACTGGTTTCATAGCTGCTGCGAAATATTGTTTCGCATTGCAAAAAGCTGTGCACTCAGGGTTAATTAATTTGCAAACGGTGGTATGCCGTAACTTGTGCTCTTGCTACCAAGTGCAGGCGTGGCGGTAAGCACGCAGCACGGGTCATTGTCCATGAAGATGACATCTTTGTAAATTGAGTCAAAATATAGTTGTGGGAAAAGATCCATTAGATTATTGTAACCTGTCTTGCATAAGTTGCCATTTGCTGCCACCACGCTTCTTCAGAATTGCTTCATCTAATCAATATAATAGTCGTGTCAAGACAGAGTTGAATTTCCTGGGATAAAATTGCTGCTTTTGTAACCTGAAATGCGTGGGGTGGAAACACTCATGATTGTGGTGAAGTCCTCTCAAGGAGCTATGACAAGGAAGCTCCTCATCCTATTGCAGCAAATGTAAATTTCTTTGCATAGCTAATGGCTGAATACAAATAAAAGAATAAATAAGAGCAATTTTCTGATCAAGTCAGTCTGGAGTTATCTGGCCCAGTGTGATTACGGTAGTGAGCAACTCATTGACTTTATTTCTCTCAACAGCTCCCTGAAGTAAGGTTGGAGCCAGGTGGGGTCAGGCTCTTCTCCCAGGAAACAAGTGACAGGACAAGAGGAAACGGCCTCAAGTTGCACCAGGGGAGGTTGAGGGTGGACATGAGGAACAATTTCTTCCCCAAAAGGGTTGTGAAGGGCTGTGCCAGGCTGGGCAGGGCAGTGGTGGAGTCCCCATCCCTGGGTGGGTTTAAAAAATGTGTAGATGTGATGCTCTAGGGACATGGTTGAATGGTGGACTTGGCAGTGTTGGGTTAACAGTTGGACTTAATCATCTTAAAAGGTTTTTTCCCAACCTAAATGATTGTATGACACCAACCTCTTAACTGCAATCTGTGCGGTCAAATACAGTAGTTTACCTGTAGGAAAGGATCATCTGGGCAACCTCACCCTCAGCTAGAAGGGCCCATGACACTGGCCAAACCCTTGAAGTTCTTCTGCTCTCTTCCCACAGCATTTCACTTTTGATATTTTAGCCTTTTTTTACTGCAAGGTCTATGTGGTTTCATTTAGTTTTGCAGTGTTTAGTAGTTTGATTCAGAAGAGTCAGTGTTACAAGATGCTTTGGGACTTACGTATTGCTTGGAAGCAGTGGATAGACCAAATAGCCCCTCCCGGTGTCATATGCCAGGGAAGCTGAGGATGGCACCCAAAAGGAGCACCCTGTAAGAAACCAAAGACAGAAATCAAAGCCCAGGAGAAGAGCATGCCTTGAAATTTGTTGCATCATATGAGAAGGAAAGCAAAGCTCAAAGGCAGGGTTGAAGGTGAGCATGGTTCTGTATGTGTAGACATGGGAGGCTGTATCTGTGGCCCAGACAAGCACAACACGCAGGTGTTTATCGTACCTGTGGACTCCTTACTCCACACGCTCCCTCGCCTCGCCCACCTGTCACCCTAAAGCGTGTGATCCAACCTCGAGTAAGATTTTCCGAACGCGTTTCCAAGAATAATAATGCCCATATTGTTTTTATTAGAAAATTGCATGTGCACAGCAACAATTCACCCGCCTCTGCCGCGTCTGGCAAAGCACAGGGAAGCGTTCTGCAGACAGGAACATGTGTTAATGATGCAACCGATGTTAAAATTGTCACGTAGGATGAATTTCACACATGGCAGGCTGTGGAAGGTTCTGGGAAGCTCCGTTCTTGACCTAGAGGCATGAAACAGCCTGAAGAATGTGAAATGCAGCCTCTTTAACCCAATTTTTCTTTGGATGACATATAATTTATGGGGGATGGGGAAGTGCTGTTGGTTCAGCTCTCCTTAGTGAGGCTAGTACAATGATCTAGGAGGTCTTACTTTTAGCTTGTACCAGTGGAAGTGAAGGAAGCAAAGCTCTGGAACATTTCAGAGCAGTTTAGGACACTTTTAAACCCAAAAGCTCTTTGGCTGTGATACTGACTTCAATTAGAGAGTATAGTGCCTTCCTCCCTGAAGGACTCTAACGCGCTCAACGGAGCTCGAGTCCTTTAATTGTGTGGACATAGCGAGGATTGAAACGATTGGCTTCTCTTTTCTATCATGACAGGCTTTTCCCTTTATCATTGTAGGGTTGTTCATAATATAGATACTTATTCTCCCTTTCAAGACTCTCAATTCCACGGCTTGTGCTTAAAAACAGACACAAAGATGTTCCACACAGACCTATCTAAAGAATGGAAAGGGTATGCTCCTCCAAGTTCATAATTAAAACTTTTATAGAAAGAAAAATGGTTCTGTATTTTTTCCAGAATGATGTACAAATATTGGAAAAGAAGAAAAAAGGAAAATACATCCCCTAGTCCAGTCACGTTTTACTTGGCTCTAGGGGGTTAAAAAGAAATTGCTCAGGAGAGGAAAATAGGGAGGAAAAACATGAAACAATCTTGTCATGTTGAGGTGACGCTTTTCTCCTGATAAACAGGTCAAATCAGCAGGTTCCCAATCTGGAGGGAAACTGCTGTGGTGACCTCTTAATACATCCGTACATCCAAGACACGTATGGAAAAGTCAGCAGCATGGGATAACGAGGGAAATATGAGTCAGCCACTGCCCAAAGTGCTAAATTCGGGAAAACGGTAAGAAAGTTCCTTTGTATTTGATGTGAGTAGGTTTCACTCCCTGTATATCAGGATTAAAGAGCAATTTCATGCACAAAAGGATGGCATTGCGGAGGTAATAAGCTGCCTTTGAAATTATCAAAATCTCATTGTTTATGCTTCTTCTAATCCTTCTGCAAGTCGGGAAGTCGGTGCCCTGACAAATTGTAGATGGAGGCAAGTTTATGCTTACCTTTTGCTGCTGTTCTCTTCACCCAAGTCATTCAGCCAAAGTATCTTGAATATTGCTCTTTTTTAGTCTTAAAAAGCTGAGGGGAGAATCAGGAGTCAGAGCTGCCGGCACTTTGGCAGACCCCGTTGGTGTGGGCAGGACGCTGCTGGCTCAGGAGTCTGCACTCTTCTCTGCAGCAAAGTCTCCCAAACCCTGGAAATTCTCCCCAAAACACCATGGTTACTCCAGAATAATGCTTTGTCTGGATACCCTTAATCTGAAAAAAAAAGTGATTCTGTTTAAATCACTTCCAAAACACATAATTACTCCAGAGTAACAGCTCGCCTGGAAAACATCCAACTCTCCCCAAATCATCCTCTCAGCTGAGCACGTGAGGATGCTGCTGCTGTGACCTACAGCCACGCATGGGCTGTGCATCCTCTTAGATCCCCTGTCATAAAAAGGAAATGATCATTAATATTGCTGGCTGATTTACTCACCGGCGCTGGCTTTAATCTTGAATTTATAATTTTACCCAGTTCCCGAGTTGTTTGCGAACAGTCCTCGTTATTACACGTGTCCTTGTCGATCGCTTTTTATCCGATGATTTATGAAAAGCAGACCCCATCCTGTGGATTATCCGTCATCTGTCCATTTTAATTATTTGCTTTTCGTGCAGGGTGATTGGCATTTGACAGCAATACCGCTCAGGCTCTGCAGTTTGATGAGAATAACAAATAATGAATAACCACATGTTCTCAGCAATGTTAACCAGGCAGATAAAGGTGCTGGTATTAACTCAGACATTCTTCAAACACCCGTGCAAACAGAAATCGAGGTCATACAAAGGTTTCCAAGCAGAGCCGAGCCAAACTGAGCAGCCTGAGTTGAGCCTCGTTGCGGGTTGCTCTACTGAGCATCCTTGTTTTGGTAGAACATTCACAGCTATTTGTAATCGTTTATTGATTTATTTTTAACTGACCTGTTCGGATCCAGACCTGATTAATCCCCTTCGTAAACCTGTGGGAGCATCTTCAGATGTTTGAGTTATCTTCTGAGTCACAGCGAGCCAGTGAATGCAAGAAGTGGGTCTAATTAGAGAAGTGCTTAAAAAAAAGGACATTTCAGGCTGGGGCAGAAAATTATAGAGCTCTCAAAACTTGGAACTTTAGTTAAAAATTTCATCTAGATCCTGTCCTGTATCTCGAGCGCTTTGGGTTGTGGAGGGTGTGCTGTGTGCACATGTGGAATTGTGCCGATACAGAAGATTCACTTTGCTGGTGTTCACAAAGATCTTGTGATCTTCAGAAAGCACTTCTACAGGCTAGAGATTCAAAAGTTCTACATACTTCGAAGTGTCAAAATTCCTTTGGGCGTGTTTGCTTTCCCTTTTTCATGTATTAAATAGGCGGCCTGGGTTTACCTTTTAACTTACCCAACACAAAACCTCTGGGTTTACCTTTTAACTAAGCCAGAACCAAACACATCATTCATGTTGCACAGTTACATAAATGTCAGGAATGCTCATATTATCTTGCTGTCTAGGGGTTGGGGAAAAGGGAGTTTTATCCCAGGCTGAGACCATGAGTGCTAATTCCGAAATCTCTGACTAAAGGAACTTGTCATTGGAAAATAAGTGCTGTGTGGTTTGAGGAGAGAAGAGTTTACTGACATCGGTTCTTTACTGCTATGGTGCTTCTTGTCCTTGTGGAAATTAGGTAAGAAAAACCTCTGGTTTTTGCCACTGGAATGATATGAGATGAATTCAGCCATCAGGGTTTCAGGATTGTGTTGGTTAAAATGTCCACCTCTGCTAAACTGATGGGGTTTTTTTAAATAAAAAAGAAACAAAGAAAGAGAAAAAAAAAAGAAAACCAAGAAAACAAAAAAAAACCAACAAACCTTGGAATCTGATCAGACACGCAGCTGATGTCTCCAAGGACACTACAGGAGTTTCTGTCTGACATCTCCTACAAACCGTGAATCGAAATTTCTTCGAGGCCTGTTTTACGAGCATTTCTTTAAGAAATGGATGAATACATGGAAAGGAATGAGAATGTCTTCCACTCAAATCCTGTGGAAACATAACGCAGGACTGGTCCGTCCTCTTTCATGTGTGCCAGGGCCCCTGTCTTTGTCTAAATGTCTCCTGGGAATGGATGATGTTCTCTTTCCAGTTCAGGACTCCCACCAAGAAATGATTTTTGGGCTCAGATGTATTGAAGTGCTCTTATCTGTACACTATAGACTCTGTAAATGAGCACCGTGGTGACTGTAAAGGAGATGTCAGTAGTTTTTGTGCTTGGGATGCTCAGGCTGATCGTCAGGAATTCTTCATGCCAAGCCAGAATTTTTCAGCTGATTTGCTGCATTATTAACTACGACTCTTGTTGTAAAGACAAGCAAGTAGATGAAAGGCCGAGGTCACTCGCAGTGACCTCCAACCTGTCACTGAGCAAGGACAGAAACTTCTTAATTTGAATGTAAAATGAGGAGATAGAAATCAGGTTCTTGTGTAGATTTTAGTTCCTCTCAACACAGAAAAAGTATTTCACACACATTTTTCATGTGCTTTGTTCACCAAACAATTCCATTTTTCCTAGGTTTTGAAAAGTGTTATGTCCTCAGGCTTGAGTCAGTTTTACTATTTTACCTGAAATTTGGCCAAAGTATACTTTCTTGTGTAGACCCTTTGTCTACGCTTCCCTCTCTGAGGAGAGATCGCCTTTTCCCCAAAGCACCAGAGGATCTGCCCCGAGAGATGACCTGCAGGAGGTCATCTGATGACCTCACTGGGGGAAGCAGAGCTCCTGAGCTGGGGCATAATTCCCTCTCAGGTGACAAGTCACCCTTCAGCCCGAAGCATGGATTTAGCAGTAGTTTTCTTTCTTCCCTCACTTCTTCCTGCTGCAAGCAACTCCTGCTCTTGGTTTGGGTTTGTTTTTAGGAAATACAGGAGCACAACTTGCTTGTTTTAGGCATTCCTGCTCAGGCTGGAACCCACAAAGGAGATAAGGGTGCTGAAAAATGCAGCACGGGCTGCTTAAAAACAAGTCGGTATTTCCCCGGCTGAACAGATGTGCTTGCTCAATACCCACATGATACTTTCCTTCCCGAGCGCTGCTTTTCTACATTGATGTTTGTTCATAGCTATCAATGAGAATAATACCGTGTGTTTTTACACCTGCATAGGTCTTTTGAGCTGGAGCAAACTACACTGAAACCGAGAGCAAAGAGGTATAAATCCATTCTCGTGCTGCTTCGTGGCAATTTGTAGTAGCTAAAAAGTGGTTTTTATCAATCACATTCCTCTTTTAGTTTGTATTGGCTTTTATTTTCTTGTCTTTGGCATCAGTGCAGTTTCTTCCCAACACGGATCTGATTAGAACCCAGCGGCCCTTCATCATCGCTGCCATTTGAATAACTTAACTCTTATCCAAACTAGTTCACGTAATCTTAGATATCAAGTAGCATAAAATAAGATTCTCAAAACAAATTGAAAGGCAGACTTTTGAGACGGTGTGAAAGCAGTAAAGTCTTGATGCCATCGGGGACCGAGCAAAAAAAAGCTTATGCATATACTTAATTCTAAGCATTTTAAGAGATGTGAGTCCTTTGCTGGATCGGGTGACAAAGTGCTTTCCGCTGTGAGGAACCACGGCCTACACTCATTAGCATCATGAGGTAGCTTGTTGAATATAATAGCTGGCCGCTGTACCAAAAATAGTAAATTCCATCTCATATAGGTTGTAGTAAACAGAGCTGAACGCCGTATGTCAGAGCAATGATTCTCTTGATTGCTTAAAAGCTTCTGAACAGCCTTAGGGGTGAAGAACACCCAGAACTGGTGTGCCTGCATTTCTGTCCTTGCTGTGTGTACCAGGCCCCGAGGGACAGGAGGAATATTACTGTCTTATATGCAGATATATATATATATATACACCTGTCTCACAGTGCAGAACTTCCCCAGCGTGGGTCAGCTTTGAAAAGTTCGTTAGTAACAACACTGCTCAATGCGTGCTCCGTTTCACCATATATTTTTAAAGATCCCAGATATAAAAGCAACCAAACCAGGTAGGCACAAACAAACTTACCCTGAGCTGAGAAACCCTGAGATCCAGAAAACTAAGGAGGGCTCTTAAGCTTCACAGGCTGTCATTGGGTTAAATTATACCCGTGCAGGTCTGGGCGGATTCAAACGGCTGTAATTGATAACAGCGCACAGCTTGTCTGCACACCATGGCATGAAAGGAAATCGGTTTGAAATCATTGAACTGATGCAGTTAATTGGAATGAACTCTTCAAGGGAATCACTCTTATTTCCACTGCGTTTTCATTTCAGGTTAAAAAAAAGACCTTACCAGTCATACCCACTTCTAAACGCGTCCGCATCAGGGGTGGGTTTGCAGCAGTTCAAACTAATTGATTTCTAAGCCAATTTGGCTGCATCACTAATCAAATTCTGTGAGACCATCTTGATGCCAGTGTGTGCGATGGTACAGAATTCTGCTTACCCTACCTTCAGCTTATCAAGTATTCGGAAACCGCTGGGAGCACAAACCAGCAGAAGCTTGTTTTCTTGCTAACATCAGCAGCAAACAAAGAAGGTGCAATTCCAGATGGAGGAAGAGGGAACATCATTTATAGTCATTTTTTTTCTTCTACAGAAACCACACTGGAGGTGTCAGCAACCTCCTCAAGTGTTGCTTGTGAAAGACAGTTGCAGTGAAGAGCTTAAAAAGGAAATCCTTGCAGTAATGTTGAAAAAGGTGATGTCCAAACTACATGATCAGATTACTCAGAGTTAGATGGCTTAAGTCCCCTCTAAGTTCACAGAATAGTTTCTGAGACCCACAGATTTAGAAGCGAATTCTAATTACTCTGTAGTCCGATCTCCTGTGTGACAAAAGCTGTACGATTTCAACCTGCCATTTCTCCATCAAATTCATGACAAGCTCCTCCTCAAACGACTGACTGCTCAGCTTGCTTTGTCATCAGTTGGCTGATGAGAGGTTGGCACCAAGGGCTCACGTAGGACAACATGAGAAGGTGGGCACCACCCACCAGACTTGCTTCAGGGGAGCTTTAGTAACATGTGGGCTTGGTTCTGACCACACATATGCCCTGCTGCACCTCCAGGTTTGATAGGGTTCAAGTCTCCTGTGTATTAGCTGCTCAGATATTAAATATTCCATCTGTAACTGAAGGGAAAACATATAAGCGAGTATATTAATCTGTCCAGCACCAGTAATTACAAATACTACATGATAAGGATACGCTGCTCCTGAGAGCAGGTTTGTGTGAGGTGGGAGTTGGGAGTTGGTCTCTTCTCCCAAAGGACAAGCGACAGGACAAGAGGAAATGGACTCAAGTTGTGCCAGGGGAAGTTTAGGTTGGCCATGAGGAACAATTTCTTGTTGGCAAGGGCTGTGAAGGGCTGTGCCAGGCTGGCCAGGGCAGTGGTGGAGTCCCTATCCCTGGAGGGGTTTCCAAGCCGTGGAGATGTGGTGCTGAGGGACAGGGGTCAGTGGTGCCCTGGCAGTGCTGGGCTAACGGTTGGACTCCATGATCTTAAAGGTCTCTTCCAGCCAATATGATTCTATGATTCTATAATTTTGAGAAATAGCACCTCTGGTAATAGGCCCAAACCGAGTGGCAAGCGTGGGCTCCACTGGGACATGCTCCACGTGTGGCATGTTGAGAGAGCTGCTGGTATAGCCTGGGAATTCGGGTGTGTATTCACAGCTCAGGTCAGGTTTTCAAGAGTCCAGATCCAATTCAGAAACATAAATAAGAGACAGGTTTTCAAGCTATTAGCCCCAAGAACATGCAATGTGCACTTGTAGCCAAAGTCTTTACATTCAACCATTCCTCAGTAGTCAAAAAAAGAAAAAGTTATTAGTTTTCCAGAGTGTGCTTGGATTTGAACCATTTTAAATACACCTTCCCAGCTAAGGTGGCCAGATACCTGCAGAGTCCAACCACTTGTGTTTCTGAAAATGCAGGCTTTGGTCCTTGAGCTGTGGCTTTCCTTAAATAGCTGCTTACATATACATGTGTCTGCATTTAGTTAGCACAACTCCACATTAAAAAAAAAAAAAAAAAAGCCCATTTTATTTTATTAACAGTGTTGCCAGAGGGAAAAAGATGCAAATTCTGGAATTTGAGAGTGCTGCAGCAACACATAACAAAGTGTTGCTTCAAAGTGCTGGTGAAGTTGCTTCCTGGAAAATATATAGGAAAAGAAGCTGACTTCATCAAGCCACATATTACTACATTTATTTACTGTTACACATTCTTGGTCTAAACTGCCATGTTCCATGAGGTTTCTTCTGTTTTCCATAAATGCCTTTTATAAGATTAATGTATTGATACTTAGAAAGCCTATTAATTTCTCACCATGTTGACTGTATGACATGTAAGTTCTGAAACTGAAAAATTTACGTTATCCTTTTTTTAGCCTAAAAAATTAATGTTTCTTCTTTCCCATGGCTGGTCCAAAATAAGGGGGGCGTATGAAGGATTTGGTGAAGTATTTAAGTGCAGAAAGCTTGTGAACAGTTCACTAGACCTAGCTTAAGCTGTAGATCAAGTCGTGTTTCCCTGATTTTTCTCAGAAAAAAGAAATGCTGTACAGGTGAAAAGAGGTGGTAAGTAATACACACACTGACTGAAAAAGACCACACTGCTTTGACCACATCTTCCTTCCAGAGTTTCAGTTGTTTATAGACTTCTTGGCTTTGAGGCCAAATGAGTTGAATTGCTTAAGTTGTATGCTCTTAACATACTGGTAATTTTTCTGTATAGAATCATAGAACCTGCAATGGTGCCAGGGATGGGGCATCGACCACCTCTCTGGGCAGCCTGTTCCTGTGCCTCACCACGCTCACAGTGAAGAAATAGCATCATAGAATGAATATGAATCGTTCTAAAGCAAATGCCAACACTTAAAGTTCCATAAAAGCGGGAGTTTATAGTTGAAGAACCCTCAAAAAGCGTTCACAGGTCAGCAGGAAAGTCAGAAAAAGAAGCTCATGGCCTTGTTTGAACTCCTTAGCCAACTCCTTAAATTCAGACTCAAAGACATGACAAATTTAGTATCCAGAAGATAGCATGAAACCAAAGACGGCCAGAAGATGCTCCCTTGGCTATAGAGTACAAGGAGGGTGTAGGTCTCCTAGGAAGCCGCCATGTGCTGAATTTTGTTTGTGCATCCATCATTTGTGGTGATATCCTGGTGAAAAACTGCACTTAGCAGCCACCATTGGCTGTCTCCCATCTTCTCTGCTCTAATTTAGCTTCACTGGGATAGCAGTTAAACTTTTGACTGGCATCAGCATCTTCCAGCAGCAGACATGAACAGAAAAAAAATCTGCTGGAGAAATACTCACCTGTCACCCACTGACCATGCATGTGCAGGTTGTCTGGCTCGACCCATCTGAGATGCAGGAAGAGCCATATGTAGCCTCACCCCTCTCCTGGGCTTCAGGAGGTTCTTTGCTGTCTCTAGCTGGGAAGATGGAGGCACCCTACTTGCAAACAAAAGACTCCAGACTTGTGAAAAGGTCACCAGCACTGGCTTTGAGACCTCAGAGTACATGGGATAGAGAGAGTTTAGATACTTTGTGTAGATTTCTGCAGGATTTTAGTTATCAGTCATGGCTGTTCCCTGACCCGGCGTTGGTTGGATAAGATATCTGGCTGGGGGTGAGGAAAGACCGTGGCCTTGGCAATGCTTCTGATGGTGTGGTGCGTGGCTTTCAGAAGGTCTCATTTGGGATAATGACATCCATAACTCACACTGGGATTATTCCCTTGGGCAGTTTAGAACTTCGTATAAAAATCTTTACTTCCGTTTTGCACTAGTAAGTCCCTGCATCCTCAGAAGCCATCTGCTATAGGAAAATAGCTTTTTCATTAAGAAAACGCACGCTCTGTTTTCATACTGGTTTTTTTGCATGTAAAAATACCAACTCAGGATCTGAAACCTACTTTCCAAGCATTCCTGCCCTTAGACCTCAACAAAGTAAGGAAATAAGTGCACGGTGAAGGGAATAAGGGCTCTGTTGAGTCTAAGAAGCCAAATGAAGCAGGGCGGCTCTGTGTGGGGAGCGGGGGCTGCGGCGGTGGGGCTGGGCTCACAGACCTCTTCCAGGCGTGGAACCAGCAGACTGGGGGGTGGAAGAGCTCCTGCCTTGCTGTGCACAAGCTGCTGCTCCTTTCAAACTGTGGAGTGGGTCCCTTTTTTCTCAAGAGAAAAATTATCGTCTTAATTAACTTTAAATTTGCACTTTCATTTATCCTTGTATTTGTTAACCAAGTTCATACGGGACTGCCAAATGAGCAAGATACTGCTTCCCTATCTCATCACCCGAGCTGTTCAAAGCGCTGCAGGAATTTGATCTCTTCACAAATATTAATCTGCCTTGGGCTTCTCCCGGGCACCCATTCACCGAGCTAAAAATGTGTGTTTGCATGCTGCTGTTTGCTCCCGGGGGCTCATCTCCCCGGCGAGCGTGTTTAAACAACCGAAGAAGAGCTCTTACAATGAAACATTTAAATCCAAGCCTTCATTATTATGCAATCTGGGATTATTTTCTTTTTTTTTTTTTTTTTTAATCATTAGACTTCCTTCTGAGCTGGGTGGTTGACACTCCCTGTTCCAAATTCCTGCCCCATGAGCTAGTTGTTTGGAAATACTGGCAAGGAAGACAAACACCATGACTTTTTTTTTTTTTTAATCTAGAGAAAGTGCTTTTTCTCTAGCTTTTTGGGATTAAACTGTAACCCAAAGGCAGGCCACAGAAAGAGGGTAAAGATCAAAAGGAAAAGGAGGGCGTTACTTGGTGGATGGACACAGCTGGAAACGGTGGGCGCAGCTCAAGGTGCTTTGGGACAGAGGATCCTTCTGCATGACTTAACTGGTTTCTGGATTAAACCTGGTCTGTGTCCTAGGAGAGCGCTGTGTACCTGCTCCAGCAGTGGGCACGCTCTGGAAAATAACGTGGAAAGCCAGAGGATGTTGCGAGAAACTGGGGTTTCTACAACGTTTGCTGTTCAGAAAAAGGGGTTTCCCATTTACTCCATGTCTGAACAATTTTAATGAAAAACGAGACTCCTTTGACTTGACTCTCCAGTCAGATCGGTTTCCATACAGAACTTCGCTCCTTGATCCATGTCCAAGAACATATTTATCAGGGAATTTATACAGCACTTTAAATTCACTTCCTGATGTGAATTAAGCTAACTTTCATCTGCAAAACCCCTTGCAAGTTCCCTGTGTGTGAAGTGAGGATTTCTCCCTCGTTTTCATGCATTCTGTGGTCCTGTAATCACAAAATCCCAGCATGGTAGGACTGGAAGGGATCTCTGGAGATCATCTCATCCCACCCCCTGCTCCAGCAGGTCACCCAGAGCAGGGGGCCCAGGATCGTGTCCAGGCACCTTTGGAATCTCCCCAGAGAAGGAGACTCCACAACCTCTCT
>JAVSBS010024457.1:0-11814 GCA_033124195.1 Coracias cyanogaster | reverse complement strand
GAAGGAGACTCCACAACCTCTCTGGGCAGCCTGGGCCAGGCTCCCACACCCTCACACCAAACAAGTTCCTCCTCCTGTTCAGATGGAACCTCCTGTGTAATCTTCTCCCTCTGAGTCCTCCTGCTGAGCAGCCCATCTCTGCTGGAGGGGAACTCGATGGAGGAGCAGCTTCCCCTTTGCCCATGGGGACAGAAAGCGACATGATGTGCTGTTCCTGCTCAGGCTCTCCTGCTGCACAAGGAGAGCACCAGGGCTTTGTCATTTCTCTTGGGCTGTGCTCCTTTTGCTTGCCAGGCAGTTTAGCATTTAAAACACCATAGCCACTCGACCAGCCAGCAGGTCCTTCAGGTTGCCATGTCACAAGTTGCCAGGTTGTCGAAAGCACTCCGAGGAAGACCAGGGCACCGAATCCCTTCTATGGCTGTGCTTCAGCCGTGGGAAGGGCTCCACCAGCTCCGACCTCTGATGTGCAGCTGCCTCCGACCACGGCCCGAGCCTTGTTTTGTTGCCGTTTCTGCAGAGCAGCGGCAGGAGCTTACATCATTTCCAGTAATGAAGTGCCTGGGGTTCTTTTATGACTTGCACACTCTGCCTCTCCGGGGCTGTACAGTGTGTGCTGCGTGACTCCAGGAAACTGAGGATTTGTTTTGACTTGCTCAAAGGACGTTTGCTGTTTCTCTTTACAATTTCACTGTATGACTTGTCAGTCCTCTCCCCCTCTTCAGAATAACTTCAGATTTAATTAGCTGAGTGCAAACATCCTTCGCCGCAACGCGGATTAGACCCGTCATTGAGAGCATTTACAAACGGGATGAAAGACGTCTCAATCAGGGGTTTCTGTGCTGGTGCATAGACAGTTCTGGTCAATAGCCAGTTGCTTTCCCCCTTTCTAGTGGGGGATGACCAGCAGTGTAGGGACCAGGCTTGCTTTTTGGTTTTGATGCTTTCTCTCCCACCTAAAAGCATTATTATTCATTATCATTTCCCTGCCTGCTATGTAGGGAAAATGATATTACATGCCTTGCTGGCACAGCCCACAATGTTCTTTTCCAGGAGTTCCACAATGACCTTTCCTCGCGTATTTTAAATGGTGCGATTTATACTTTGCTGAACTGCAGAGAGGACCTCCCACCAGCCTCTGCTGGACAGGATTGGCACCAGGTTCCCAAAGCGTGGTGTGGATGTGTGCGCATGGATGTGCTTTGAAATCCTCGGTGGGGAATTTCAGTTTGCATTGCCACCGCTCAAAGAGCATCCTCCAGGTCACGAACCATTGGGGGTCGTTTCTGGGATGTCACCAGCCAAGCAGCAGCCTCTACAATTCTCCCTAAGTCCCAGCGTAAACGCTGCAGCGACAGCAGCTGCTTTACCTGAACGTGCACGGGCACAACAAATGCTTTTTGGCAGCATCAAAAGCAGTGAAGAACGGCACCACAGCCACGGTCCTCTCTGTAACATTGTCACCCTTTCTGTTAGTCCCAGAAACCACCCTTGTTCAAAGCTCTTCAAAAAATGCCTGTAAACCCTCTCAACTGTTCACTTCCCCAGAGTTAAAATTTGACAGGTTCATTTTTAGCCACCTTTCCTCTCAAAGATGCGGTGGTTTCTGTTTGAGTCTTCAGAAGTGAATCACCATTTCAAAACCCTCACTCCCTTAGTGGAGCACTCTTTTTCCATTAGCATCCGACGTGTTTGACAGGGGTTCAGACATGTTATCAGAAACTTACACTGGAGTCCTTGGAAAAAACCCTCCTGTGTGATTTCATGCCCTGGGAACACCTTTTACGCTGTAACTCTTCCTGCAGCTATCGGGAGATACGAGGCGTATGGATCTGAGCTAGTCAAATTAAAACCATAATGGCTTCTGGCTCGACAAGCACGTACCGAGCGAGCAGGGAGCAGAACAGCTGTAGTGGAGTTACCTTTTATGTGGGTGGCACAGACGTCTGCCAATTAAAATGATCTGGTGAATCACTTCTTGCCGTATGATCACTGTTAATAAGAATTTATGTTAACATGTTTGCGTCTGAACTTTGCACAGGTTCATGCCTGCATTTATTTTCTTAAAAAATAGAGCATATCGTGATTGGTTTTTGTTCTTAATGGACTCTCTTTCCTCGTTTGAAAGCATTCCAGCACGGCAGAGCTGCCAGCTATCCCTTAAAGGAGGACGAGTTTATCTCCATGTAGTGCTTTCTCTGTGTACAAAGGCCAGCGGTTTTTAATGTGGAAAACTCAAGCTAAGCTCCTAAATCCATACGGCAGCACTGGCAAAGAGAGCATGGCCTTCAAAATACTGAAAGAGGAGTCCTCATGAACTTTTCTTAAAGCCTGTGCTGTTGCAAACATTTATCCCTACGCTCTCCCCAAAGTAGTCCCACTGACAGGCCTTAGCCATTGACTCCATTCCACTAACGCCCGGTCTGTTCCAGAACTCCTGTGTTCTATTTAAGATGAGAAATGTAGGCAAAATGTTGTTTTAACTATGTCCCCAGCAGCTTCCAAAGCGTTTCAAGGGGTTTGAGAAGCCTGTGCAACAAGTGAGGTGTTTTATAGCAAGAAATGCACAAGTCCAGGCGTGGTGAGTGTTAATGGACTTAGAATTAGGACGGTTTGGGGAATCTCTCTCTCATCAGAAAAATGTGGTTTCAAATTCTACATAAGCTTGATAAATACAGTGGGACAGGGTAGAGAGACAGAAAACAATGGCGATAAAACCGCAAGAAGTACAGTTCAGCTGGGATAAGTGGTTGGAGACTCATCATCCTTGCGAATCTTGTTTGCAAGCCATGAGCAGAACGAATGTTTTGGTGGAAGGACTTGCTCCCATGGGACTTAGATCAGTTAGTAGAAAAGATACTGGAGAAAACAATCCTGAAAAGGCTGAGGAGGAACTTGGCAAATAGATTATTTCTTTCCCTCTACTGGCAAATCTGCCTCTCACATTAGTAGGAGCAGAGGGCACTGATGAGTGAGGTATTTCCATGGCACTCATGTTGGAGCTTTTGGGGGTTCTTTGGCTAAGAGCGGCCTCCTTACATCTGCCTTGTCCATGCTCATTGATGCTTTGAGATCATATTTACGTCCATTTTCCCTGCTGCGTCAATAAACCAAGAACTCTCATATTTTTTTTTCCCAGTGTCATCCTGCATTACCACCTATAAGAAGACACCACCTCCAGTCCCACCAAGAACTACCACCAAACCGTTCATTTCCATCACAGCCCAGAGCAGCACAGAGTCTGCCCAAGATGCCTACATGGATGGGCACGGGCAGAGGGGAGATATCATCAGTCAGTCTGGACTTAGCAACTCCACGGAGAGCTTGGACAGTATGAAGGCGTTAACAGCTGCTATTGAAGCTGCCAATGCACAGATCCACGGCCCCGCAAGCCAGCACGTAGGGAACAACACTGCCACAGTCACCACCACCACCACCATTGCCACCGTTGCGGTAGAAGACAGAAAGAAGGACCACTTCAAGAAAAACAGATGCTTATCTATTGGCATACAGGTACAGGACCCGGATTATTGGACATTGTTTTGGATTTCTACGGCTCGTTGTCCAATGTTCTGTGTATTGTAATTCTTTTCCTGACAGGTACCTATGTAGGAATTGCAGCAGCTTAATCATTCAGCATGATACTAATTCAGCATGGTACTAATGATGTTTTCCCAGTTTATCGTAGAAATATCAGACGCAAGGATTTGTGTAAGTCTCCTTGCTGCTCGTTACTCAGCTCCGTTAAATTACACACATGAGCACTAATCTATGAATCATAACCCAGCAGGGGTCAGAAAGGCATGGATTAAATCACTGAAAGGGAATGTGTAAAACAATGATTTACATTACACTATCACCCCAAAAATATTTTCGTCCAGCCTCACTGAATTAATTGTCACTGCTTATTCATGCATCTCCTAATGATGGGTGGCTGCTTGAATGAGGCAGCATTGTTCCTACCTCAGCCTCAAGAGCAGAGGGTAAGTTCCTCCTGATCTGCCCTTGTTAAAGAAAATTACATTTTGTTACCTCCGGTGGAAATGAAACAACAAAACTGACCCTGCCAAAGTTCGGTCCTATTTACAGAAGGGAGGAGAGCAAATAAACGAGACCAATGTAATCTGCTTCCTTAATTAATCTTTCCCATACCACCACCCCCCAAAAAATGAACGTATGCAGGACTCCAACAGCCTGCCTGCAGGATTAGATCTGGCAAAAAAAGGACATGGGCTCGCAACTGACTGTGAATCGACCCAGGTTTTGATGGGAGATGAACTGCAAGTAGAACAGCAACCCACAGCCTTCACCAGCCTTCACAAGAAGACACGGCTTTCTTCTTGCAGATGGAGGTTGTAGGCCCAGGACTGTGTGCCTGGGTAGGCGAGTATGGTTAGCAAAGCCTCAGAATGTACGGTGGAATCGGGATGAGATGATGCAAGGTGCTGTGGAGAGGTCTGCTGTCCCAGGAGCAGCTCCTGGAGAAGCTGAGACTTCCCCCTTACTTCTCCTTCGAGAATTTCTGTTCCCTGGGGGTTCAGTTCACTGCCGCTGTTGTAGCCTTTTCCTGCTTCACAGCCATTTGGTTTGGGTGTATTTTGAAAGAAGGGCCGATGTTTGGTGTCCAGGTGGGACAGGGATAGCAGAAAGCTCTTCCATTGCTTACTACCATTCCCAGCCAAGCCTAAGGTGCCATTTTACTGTTGGATTCCCTCATTTCACCGAGCAAAGCAACAAAGACCACTGAGCAGACACACACCCTGAAAAATAATGGGTAGAAAGAAATTAATTCCATATTTGCAGAAGCCAAAATGAATTGTGGCTCTGGAGACACCATCTCCCTGCTAGTTCTTCTCGAGGTAGTGCTGCTGCAAGTAACAAATGCTGCTTTTTAGAGGTAGAAGGGTTTAAGTTTCCTGAGATCTGAGGAAAATAGACCCCCAAATGCTGGTCAGGCCTTCACCAATCTCCCTTTGAAGCTTTGAAATCTACTGGTGACCACCCTAACCATATGTGAAAGCCACCTGAGGGTGGTACGTGAGAGGCTGCCGGGTGGTTTTTGTGAACAAACCAAGGGTGATGCCTAAAGCTGGGATTACATGAAGCAAAACCTTCAGCCTGGATATGTCTTTCCAGGGTTCCTTCCCGTGCACCATGCCACCCTCCCAGCTGTGCCCAGCAAGGAGATGTTAGAGTCAGGCAGGATTCACAAATAAAACTCCTTTGCTGGTCCACGGTCTGGTCCGTCTTGCAGCATCATTGCACAAGCAGCCACGTTGGTGCAGCTGAAGGGGTGGGAACACCGTAGGAGAGCTGTTGCATCTCTGTAGAGCAGGGCAAGCTGTGCTAGCCAGAGGCACACTCTTGGTCTGCTTCCTCCTTTAATCAATAACCTCATGTGCACTTGTGATGGATCTCCGTGCGTGTCCCCTGCACCCCTAAGTCATGCTTAGGACAGCACAGGCCTTTGCTGTGCGTCTGTTCAGCAAACAAGCGAAGTAAGGCAAAGAAAAGCCCTTCCAGGATCACAAGGCTGCTTCTCTCTGTCAGTTATGGGATTTAAGGTGTAGTTATCTCCCCAAAAGCCTCAGTCTCAGGTAAGTACCTCACTTCACATGGTTTAGTGGTGACCTGGCAGTGCTGGGTTAATGGTTGGACTTGATCTTGAAGGTCTCTTCCAACCAAAATGATTCTATGATTCACTCTGCTCCATAACTCCCATCCCTCCTTGAGTGGTTTTCCAGCATGGGCTGCTCAATTGGCTCTCACCAAGCTCATCTTCTGCTGGAAGAGATGCTAGCTACAGCTGGAGATGTTGTACACCTAGGCTCAGAATGGACTCACGGGTCACTTCATACCACTGTCCAAACATTCTGTCTGCCGGACATTTTTTTTCTGGTATGACTAACAATGTTATATGGGAACTAGCAACTTCACTGATTGGACCCAGCGGTTTGTTATTTTGCTCAAAGACACATCCATGGTTAAATTTTCATTCCATAGATCTCCTCACGGAGATGGATATAAAGTCCCTGCCCGTGATCCTGAGGACCACCTCTTTGCATGGTGTAGCATTAGAGAAAACGCATCCAGGAGCCACATCCGCTGTTTTTGAATCTTACCTGTACAGTGGTTGATTCGGGGCACTAACCAAATAAACCCGTAATTTTGATGTGAGTTGACATGCGCATACAAACTAACAGGTAAAATGGAACACACGGTGGAGCACAGTGAGCGGAGCTCCAGCTGCTCAGAGGTTTGCTCTGGCAAACGTGAGCATCCAGCCTCCGTAAAACACCGGACAAACTCCATCTGCCTTTTGCAGTTTGTCTCACCAGAAACACTTTGTAGATTAACCAGCGTGATGAATATTCACTAACACCATCAGAGATGGGCACACCGCAGATAAACTGCCGAGATGAGGGCACTTATGGTACAAGCTCTGTGTGCAGACACCTCGCAGTTGTTGTGCAGAGACATTGTAAGTAGCTGGGTGATAGCTCTGCTAAAATACATCCTAATTAGCTGCTTGGGGTTGTTTTTTCAAAGGTTGATGGTGCTGAAGAATCCAACATACCAGGTGAAAATAAAGCAACCAGTAAGTTCCAGTCCATAGGAGTTCAAGTAGAGGAGGAGAAGTGGTGAGTAAAAGTTAATACTGTTTTTCTAAACTAAATATTTGTGCCGCAACTGATGTTTGAGAGCCCTGGTTCCTGCACACACAGCCATGTAAACCTGCTTCCTGGATGAACTGTTAGATCACCCAGCCGAAAAGCTGAGTCTTATAAATGCTGCAGCTCTTACTTCTCAGAGGGGATTTTTCAGAACCAGTGGGAAAAAAGTGCCACGTGTCTGGAAGGTCAATGTACCATTAATAAGCTCTTTTTTTCCCCAGAAAATCTACCTACCCAGCGGAAAGCGATGCAGCTGGAGCCTTAGTCTCGGGATGGCTGCAGCAGCCCAGAGCTGATGGGGAAGGTTACCTGGTTTTTGAGCAGAACGCTTCCAGCCCCGTGAGCCGTGCGGTGGCAGAGCCGACCCGGCTGCTCCTGCTCAGGTATCTCCCCCAGACATCTCTGCGTTACAGCTGCTGCCTCGGAAAACATCGCTGGTGTTAAAAAAGCAAGCCGGTGAAACTCGGTTGCGGTCTGCAGCCTAACCTGAATTAGTAAACAAATATGCTCCAATAAAAACAAATCAAATCTGGAATAGTGGTGCCCGTGAAGGGTTGTGTTCCTCTTTGATGACAAATTGCAGTCACGCTGCAGGCCAGCGTCACTGCGCAGAGCCCTTCCCAGACACGCCAAGTTTCTGAGTGCTTGAGCACAAACACAGATCTTCGTTCCTGCCCAAAACTGCGCTCAGTGGCTGAAGAAAAGCCGGGCTCTGCCCGGGCCTCCCAGGCTGCCCGCTGCTGTGAGCACCCACCCAAGCCTTGGCTCGTTTCTCACGAGGGGCACAGAAGAACTTCTGGATCCTGGAGATGTTTTGTTGGTGACCCACTATCATATCACAGGAGAAGCATCGGGACCGTGTTGCTGGTCGGCGAGGGAAGCATCACCTTGCAACCTCTCCAGAGAAAACCTGGGTGCAGCAAAGCTGAGCTGGCAGGATTAGGAGCCTCTCTCCCCCTCTGCCCCTCAAGTACATGAGATGTCCATTTGCACACTGATTTTTTCCTCCGTCTGCTAAAAAGACTCAAAAATAGCATGTTATCTACACCATTCTCAACCCACCAAAATCTCCCCGTAAAGCAGCAGAGTGTTTTCCTGTGGTTTTGAAAGGCTGAAGTGATTTCAGCAGGAAGAAATGTGATTTTGCAACAACCCTGCGAAGCTGTTACCAAGTTCCTCATTAACCTGCTGAAACATCTCTTGCTGGCAGCCATCTCTTTATGTGCTAGGCCTCAGCCCCATCCACCCACAACTCTTCCAGCGCTAGATAAATGAGCACATTAGAGTTAGATGCTGAAGGACCACTTCCCTTCAGCCCGAGCACAAAGGAAATAACTACCCCAAAAGCTCAGCTCTCCCCTAAAAGAAAAAACACCAACAAACCAAACACAAGCAAACAAAAACGCAGATAAACAAAGGAAGGAAGAAAGAAATGGTTGTTTGTAAATACCTTGCTTCCAAAGTGCTCTTTCTATTGCCGTTTTTATTGCTCCAGCGAGAAAGGTGGGATGTGCCTGTGAGGATCTGTCTGGAGAAAGCGGTATTCCTGCGTTCCCTCCTGATGGCTGCTTTGGGGGGTTCCTGGCTGATAAAGTTGGGGCTGTTGGCAAGCAGCAATCTATCACCGACTTTCAGAAGTGAGCTGCCTGATAAAGGAGAGCCCCTAATCCTCAGAAAATTGAGTGCACTCAAGGCACAAAGGCCTTATCATCACAGTTTGGCACTCATGTTCCTTCTTTCTTTCTTTTTTTTTTTTTAACAGAGCAGAGCACAATGTATTGATTATCTGTTACAGGAACAGAATTGTAAATACAGCATGTTCTTCCCTGCACCCTAACATCTGCAGAGCCTCAGAAAAGCTCTCAAAAGATTCAACAAAAGAGTTGAATCTTTAACAAATGAATGTTTTTAAAAATCTTCCCGGCTCTGGAAATATTAAATAAATACAAAATAAGAAGAGAAGAATGACACGGCAAAGAGGATCAATACAGTGAGCTGGTGGTGTTTCCTCACCAGCCTCAGTTATTAAGTGCAACATTACAAACCAAGGAAGCTCTTTGCTTAGTGCATCCAAAGCCTACACTACAAAATTTGGTCCACTCCTCTTCTTTGCTTCCTGCTCTTTGCCCCTGCTTTGCCTCCCCTCCTGACCTTTTCAATATTCCTGCTTCCCTGCTTGGACCAAGCAAGCAAAAGATCTTGCCCCAGATGCATCCTTGGAGGATGGCTCTATCTTTTCCATCTTCCACCTCAGCCCTCTCATCACGCTCTGTAATCTGGGCTTCCTGCCAAGACAAAGTCCTCCTCCTCCTCTTGCACTGCTCAGAGGATAAATGTCCCTGTCGCAACCTGACCATATTACAACTAGATCCATCACTGCTACTCATCTTCTCCTCTGTTCATTGTGCTGCCTGCGCTCCATAACCTTTTTCAAACCCATTCCCTAAGCGCAGCTCTACAATTTCTAGAGTATTTCTGTCCAGTCCTTCTTATGGAAAAAAACTTGTACACATTTCTTACAACCTTATGATCTTCCTGCTGTTACTTTCTTACCTCTCACCTGATCTCCCCCATGACACCAACAAAACCCCAACCAAAACATTTCTCCCCTTTCCTCACATGACCCACCCCTTCCAGGTCAATTCTGAAATGTGTTTCTAACGAAGCCGATCAGTGCGAGCTCAGGGCACTTCCATTCCTGACCATTTCTGCTTGTCCTTTCTCTCTACCTGTGAGGAGTTCTTGACCTTAAGGGACCACCTTCCATTCCTCGCAGCTGATAATGCAGTTGTTGGAAGTCAACCAGTTCTACTGAACCAGAAAAGAAGAAGCCATACATTGTGTCAGGCCAGTTAGCACAGACCCTTGTTGGACAAGGGGCTCCCTGTCCCGTAGCTCTGTCATCACTTTTAGTCTCTCTTGCATTTTACCTCGTTTGCCCCAAGATCTCCTCCCATTACATCCTCACCCCCAAAACTGTCTTGCTTGTTGCTCTAGTCACACCACCAGCTGGTAATTGTACTCGGTTTGCCACCACGAGAATTTACAAATGCTGAAACAATGATCGTTTCTGAAGCAAGAACACTGCCTTGGGAGACTAGGACTATAGACAGATTGTCCTTCTCCAGTTCCTCTGGCTTCTGTGTGAAGGTCCTTGAATGGATCTAGAGGAGGTCAACAAAGCTGGTGAAAGGGCTGGAAGACATGTCCTGTTGGGAGCAGCTGAGGACTCTGGGTTTGTCCAGTTGGGAGAAAAGGAGGCGGAGGGGTGACCTCAACATGCTCTGCAGCTTCCTGAGAAGGGGATGGGGAGAGGGAGGTGCTGAGCTCTTCTCCCCGGGATCCAGGGACAGGATGCACGGGAATGGTTCAAAGCTGTGTCCCATCAGGGAAGGTTTAGGCTGTTCATTAGGAAGCATTCCTTTACTGAGAAGGTGGTCAAACCCTGGAACAGGCTTCCCAGAGAGGTGGTCAATGCCCCAGGCCTGTCATGGTTCACGAGGCATTTGAACAATGCCTTTAATAACATGCATTAACTTCTGGTCAGCTGTGAAGTGGTCAAGCAGTTGGACTAGAAGGTTCCTTCCCACTGAAATAGTCTGTTCCAACATTGCCATAAATGATTGGAGTTTCCTACTAAGACTCTTAGCGGTGAAAAAAGACTATGTGAACGGGAGGAGGGGGAGCGACAGAGCAAAGCACACCGGATTGTGTAGCTTGAAGATGTCTGGCCGAAGACCCTGCCATCAGAAGGCATGGCACCATATCTGCTACCTCCTTCTGCAGTTCATTTTGTTCTGCTGACGGTGGCTGCAAGCTTAGCAGAGAAGCCCGGAACCAAGAGAGAGTAAAGCCATGGGTGAAGTGAGGCAGGCTGGATTTAACATAAGCACCTCTGAGGCTCACCAGGCATCAGCTGGTTTGAAACCTGGATCTTTTCTGGAAATAAGTTCTCTGAGTTGAAATGTAAACATGTTTTGCAAAAGAAAGCAAAAGAAGGCTCAGAAGGTGGGGGGTTGAAAGGCAACAAGTGGCCCTGTTGTTGCTGCTCAAAACACATCCTGCTGTTGTTCTCCATACTGGTTTATCCAGTCTGAGCTTTCATGGCTTTCTGCACCTTAGGCCAGGTATCTGCTCTGAAGCTGTAATTATTACACCTTGTGCCTGCAGGGCATGACCGACTACAAAAGGGCCAAGCCTTGAAAGCACAGGAAGAAGCAAATCTCTTGTTTGTAACCATTATCAGCAATTTATTAAAACTTTTTTTTTTTTTTAGGTAGACCTGTGAATGTTGTGTATGCATAGAAATAGTGAAAATAGACATTAGCTTCAGGAGCTCTCCTGTGGTGTGGAGTTTTAGCTGAGAGCAGAACAAAAAGGCTCATGTGGGACACAAACGGTGTTTTGTAGGAGAAAAACATCCTGGAAGAGCGAGGAAGCGATGGCAGGGACTAAAATTACCATCACTGGGGCATTTTCTGGAGCTGTGCTGGGGGCAGGCAGATAGTGGGAGCCTTCCTGCATTTCCACTTCATTCAACATACGTTTCCTTGGGAGTATTTTTTTAATTGATGCTATATTCTATTGCCAGGTTGTTTTTCTTTTGAAGACAGATAGGTTACACCATCCGGTGCCAAGAATCTGTCGAGCAAGCTTGTACCATACTATTATACAGATAAAATGAAGGCAAAAAAAAGAGGTCATTCTACCTGACTTGTTGAGCAGAGGCTGGGTTTGGTGGTACCAGCTCATATTGAACCCAGTAAGAGTGCGCTCCCGAAATGTGGTGCCTCCAGCAATCATCCTCTTGGCAAACTGACCCTGATGTTTTCACAGGATTTGGTGTAGACTGAAAAGCCCGGGTGTTAACTGAGAATAACTTCTGGGGTGCATTTAGAGGAGTGTGATCTGCAGGTCAAGGGAGTTCTTCTCCCCCTCTGCTCTACCCTAGTAAGGCCATCTCCAGAGAATTGTGTCCAGTTCTGGGCTCCCCACCTCAAGAGAGACAAGGAACTACTGGAGAGAGTCCACTGAAGGCTACAAAGATGCTGAGGGGGCTGGAACATCTCTGTGCCCAGGACAGGCTGAGAGCCCTGGGGCTGCTGAGCTGCACAAGAGAAGCCTCAGAGGGGATCTGATC